>CATIWR010450351.1:0-20985 GCA_949677035.1 Omphalea diandra | reverse complement strand
GCAAATCCCAAATGTTGAGTGCTCTGATAAGTACCAGTTGTAGCCACAATGTGACGTTACAATTTGTGGTATCAAAGCTGATTTACAAATGAGAACAATGGATGTCACAGTTATTGGTTTGACAAATGAATTTAGATGTTACAGTTTTGGTATCAGAGAGGGCTCAAGCATACGCGGGGCAAACGTGCAAATCCCAGTGTGTATGACATCGCGGGGCCGACGGGCAAATCCCGGATGTTGAGTGCTCTGATAGGTACTAATTGTAGCATTACAGATTGTAGACATGAATAGTATGAGTTTTGTAAATGAAATGGTTGTTACATTTATTGGTATCAGAGCAAATATGAATACGACCATTACAGTATAACTACCTTAATAGGATAAAATCATTATCTCACTACCATTAGTTGGAAGTTTAATATTCCTCTTTTAGTCCCTCTTCTTCACTTCTTCATCGCCTCCATTCATCTCCTAATCCTCATATGCTCCGTATACTTTTAAATAAGTTGTAAAACACTATTATTTATGATGTTATAACATGTACACAACATAAGAAAATTTGTCATGTAACTATACAAACATTACATATATGTTCAAGTATCTTAAATGCAATGGTGCAAATGTCATCGTCATACTTATCCAATTTATATATCTAAATGATCATTTATCCAATGCATAAATCATGTGGGATTACAAATCTTTTATGCAATGAACATGTTTATGTGAGAATGACAATGAATGAGTATAAGGATGTTACAACATGATCTTTAAATTTTTTGAATCTTTGATTGAGGTGACCTTACCAAGGCATTCTTTAGGTAAACACCTCATATTTTATTTTCACAAGTTCTTTATTATTGATGCTCTTTCCAAGTGCCTTCATTTCACTAACTATTTCAATAAAGTGATTTTATATTTTTGAAATCTTTTCATCCAACTTTATCATAAAGTTCTCACATTAGAGAGCGAGTGTTTTCATCTTATTTTCTTTAACTTAACTTACACTCTCATGAGTGATATCCAAAGCCTCCTAAATTTCCTTAGCGGTTCTCCTTATACCCACTTTGTTGTACTCATTTCTACTTGAGGCATAAAAAGACAGGTGTGGAGAATTATAGAGAAAGGTCCATACATTGTAATGAAGACACTTGTTGATGGGACTGAAATAGAGAAGACATCGATGAGATGTCTAATAAAGAAAAAAGGCAAGTTGCCAATAATGATAAAGCCATCCATATGTCTTTTATGCTTTAAGCAAAAGTGAGTACAACAAAATGAGCATGAAGTCAACTACTAAGGAAATCTGGGAGGCTTTAGAGATCACACATAGGGGAACAAATCAAGTAAAAAAAAATAGAGATCCTCATTGTCTAGTATCAAAACTACATAATGAAGCCTAATGAAACCATCTCTAAAATGTATGATCGATTCATTGAGATTGTTGGAGAAATGAAAGGTCTTTGGAAAAAATTCACTAATGAGGAACTTGTGAAGAAAGTTTTAAGGTGTTTACCTAAGGAGTGGCTTGGCAACATTACCTCTCTCAAAGATTCAAAAGACTTGAAGACCATGCCACTTAATGAGTTGTTGAGAAATTTCATTGACTATGAGATGAGCTTGAAGAGAAAAGCTCCACCCATATATGAAGAGGCAAATAAGAAAAAGATTGGAGTAGCACTTAAAGCAACCTCCAAATACCTTAGCTCAAATGGTGAAGAGCTGGATGAAGAACGAGTAGCCCTTTTAACAAATAAATTTAGAAGCATGTTGAAGAAGAGGGGCAAAGACAAGCTTGAACAGATGGAATGCTATAAATGTGGAAAGCTTAGCCATATGAAAGTAGACTATCCAAAACCAAGGTTAAGAATAAGGACAAAAGGAAGAAGAAAGCCTATAAAGCCACTTAGGATGACTCTAGTGTATCTGAACCAAGTGAGGATGAAGAAGAGCCAAAGACAGAGAGAAGAGACATAGCCAATCTCTGCCTTATAGCCTTGGAAGAGAACTCTTTAAAATAAGTATGTTCTATTTCTTTTGATAGTGATTTAGATGAGGATGATCAAGAGTTAGAAGACATGTTTCTTATTGAAAATCTTATTAAAGCTTTAAAATCCATCAACAATGATCTTGATAAAAGTATTGAAAGAAACAAAGTTTTGAAAATTAAGTTAGAGGAACTTAAGAAAAGTTTTGATTTGTTACAAAAGGAAAATAAGGCTTTGATAAAAGAAAAGAAATTTTATGAAAATATGTCTTCTTAAAATTAGAGTCTTAAGAAATAAATCTCAGCTTTGAAAGACTCACTTGCCTCTTTTACAAAAGGAAAAAGAAAAACTTAATTTTATTTTAGGCTCTCAAAAGACTTTAAGAGATACACATGGTTTAGGCTTTGATTATTCTAAACATTTCACCTCAAAGCCAAATTTTGTAAGAGCTTCTACCAAAACTAGAACCCCCTTAACTTCATCTAAATCACATGTTCATGATCAAAACTACTCTTATTCACACTCTTACAAGCCAAAGGCAAATCATGTCGTTATTTATGGAACTAAGTATTGTAAGAATGCATAAGTTCCTTTACATTTTAGGCACCAATCCTTTAATATGTCACCTCACACTTACTCTACAAATGACATGAAGAAAGCATTTGTTTGGTAATGCTTTTATTATGGAAAATTTGGCCATAAAACATACTTTTCTTATGTTATGTTTATGTTGCTAACCCCTAAGGACCCAAAAAAGAA
The DNA here is from genome assembly GCA_949677035.1 of Omphalea diandra. NCBI lineage: Eukaryota > Viridiplantae > Streptophyta > Magnoliopsida > Malpighiales > Euphorbiaceae > Omphalea > Omphalea diandra. The sequence continues at coordinate 18,241 of CATIWR010450351.1, read as the reverse complement.
TGGGTACCAAAGAAAGTCTAATTTTGTAGGTTTGGAAGCTCCTCACCCTATGCTCAAAGTAGAAAATAAAATGGTGATTAGAGTTACAGAATTTGAAGAGGAGTTTGTATTTTGGAAATCATGAACTATGATGTATCTCTATCCCTCCTTATTATTAATATGCTTTTGCTGAGAGGGAGTTTTAATTTAGGAATCTCTAGTAACTATCCTTTCTTTCTTGTTTTCCTCAACGCATGATGAGAACATGTAACCCTAAATAATGTTAACTGATTTATTGTTTGAATATCTTGGGAGATTTCTTAGAAGAAAGCGTATAGATAGAGGGATTTTTCTTTAAGTGTTCGATGTTTTTTGTTTGCTTTATTTATTTTTTTTTTTTTTTAAAATATGGTATAAATTTTAAGGGGAGATTAAATTGCTTTTGGATTTTATGGTTTCACTTTCAACATTGCATTTGGTATCTCTTTTATCATGATGAGCAAATAGAGGAGAAATGTTTAGATGTTTTGATTGAATGTTTGGATACTTTGATTAGTATATGTTTTGATTGGTATTCTAAGTAGTGTATTGGTATCGAACTTTGTGTTTCAAATTTTGGTATCCTTTGTGTTTTAAGTTCTAAATATTTTGGTATCAATGCATCTTAGTTTTATCATCATTCAAAAAGGAGGAGAATATTCTCTATGCAGAGAATGTTTAGAGAACATGTGACCCAAGGTATTGGTCTCACTCCTCTACTTTGAATGATGTGTTTTGAATGATAATAAAACAATGAAAAAACTTTAGAAGTTCTAATGTTTATATTTTAGTATTCTTGTATCCTATAGAAGAAGAATGTTGAGATAATGCTTGGAGGATATGTCACTCCAAGTGTTTTTGTATAGTGATGCATTTGAGACAGCTAGAGGGCATTGATAAAGTCCCAACGGTGTGAACTTTGACTAGTATCGAAGGATGAACAATGGGTGTTGAATTAATGCTACAAATAGTCAAAAATCTTCTGGACCTCACAACGGGCATTGTCCCTTTGCAACGGGAGTTGGAGAAGTGCTTTAGTTTGAGCTATACACTTTGGACCTAGCCAAGAGTGTTGTGGTTTCGCAACGGGCGTTGATCTGGACAAGCAACAGACATTGCATATTCATAACCAATGTTGGAAAAGTGCCCAAGATTGAACTAAAGGTTCTGGAACTCGAAATGGGCATTGGTCCTTCCCCAACAAGCGTTGAAGATGTTGCAACAGGCATTGAAAATTCCCCAACTAGCATTGAAACACGTTTGCAAAGTTTGAAAAATAGAGCACCTAAGCTCATGCTCCCTAGGAAGCTAAAAATGAAAATTGATCATACTCCAATGAGCATTGAAATTAAGAACAATGACCATGGAAAGATTAATAATTAGTGTTGAAACTAGTCGTTACAACATTAATGAGCATTGATCATAGACAACAGGCGTTGTCACCTCTAATAGCTAGTTTTGAAGAAAAGCTGTCAAACTTAACTTCAAGTACTCCAATAGTTAGTTTTATAGTTTGGCTATATAAGGAGCATTTTTTGAAGACTAAATGATTGATCAAACTTTAAAGATCAATTTAAACAACTAGAAATCATCTAGTAAGTTTATTTGTTTGCAAACCTTTTGGTGTTGCTTTTTCTTTGGGTAGAGTGAGATTTGTTTTTGTTAGTCTTTTGAGAGTAAGGTTTCTTGAGCACTAAAAGTGTTTTTGTTGCCTAATTAAAAGGTATTGGCATTGTTTGGATCAATCCTTAATGGTTGTAAAAATTGGTATTGTACTTAGAAAAATATCAAGGGGTAAGATTGGCTCCCTTGTTCCTTGTAAAAGAGAGTGATTGTAAAGGTTGATCTTTAGCTTGGAAAAGGGAAAATTTTTCTTGAGTGTTGAAAAAGAAATAAAAAGACCTAAGTGAAAGTTTAGAAAGTGGAGTATGTACATTGTCCAACCATTATAAAAACTTTGTTTGATTTGTGTATGTTGCTTTTCGCATTTGTGTATTTGTGTTTTTATTTACAACTCAATTCACCCCCCTCTTAGATTGTCTCATCACCATCCAGGACTAACACTTATATTTGATAGGTAAATAAATTAATTTAGCAATAGAATTCTAAGAATATTTAGATATTTTAATTATTTTGAAATCTTATTCTTAGGTTTTTAAAGTAAATTAAGATATCAAATATAAAAATTAAGTAAAAATTCTATTTTTGTTTCATTTCTTAATATACCAAACATACTCTTATAATTTTACTTCGTCTTTTTAACATAGTTCCTCTCTAAGTTGACATACAAAAAAACTAAGTCTCTTTTCCCTATTTCTCTCAATTTTGAACCTTTTATTTTTATATTTATTGGCCAATAATAGTTCTCTCTCCTTTTTTTTTTTTGTTTTTAATAATTTTTTCTTTTAAATATATTGATTATTTTTTAAATGTATTAATTAAAAAGTAATATGTTTCTCTTTCAATGGAGTTTTTAGTTTTTTTTTTTTCCTTTCATTCACTATATAAAGAGCTTGACCACTCTTTTGTAAGAGACTCCAATCATCCAATGGTTAAATCCCATAAAAATTAGCTCAATATTATATAATTATTAATTATAGTTTCAAAGTTAAATTTAAACTATTATTTTTTATTTGTCAAATAATTGTATATAAGGCAGTAATGTGTCATTATTTTATAAAAAAATTATCATATAAAAAAATATGAATAAGAAATTAACAAATTCAACTAATAAGAAATTAACAAATGCAACTGTTATATAGAAAAATAAATATTCTAAATAAAAAATTCTAAAAGTAAAAAAAAATCTAAATTTGAAGTTAAGAACATATAAAAAAATTTAAACAATAAATTAGAAAAATCTAAAAAATAAAAATTCTAAACTTCTAAATAGAAAATTAGAAAAACTAAAAAGTAAAAATTATAAAGAGTAAATTAAAATTAAAATTAATTCTATTAAATTATTCAAAACTTTAATTATATAAAGACAAACAATAGTATAATAAATTATTAAGAACTATTTCGTTCAAGTTTAATAAATTTCTTTTGAAATTATCACATAATATTGAATCACTATTGATAAAAGAAATAAATTTTCTTTTCTTTTTTTTTTTTATAATACCGCTCAAAACTTCACAGATAATCAATTTTACTCAATTTTAATTAAATTTATGGTTAAAAATTAAACTCATATATGAGCTCCATATGTTATAATGGACACCATATATATATATTATAACTTTTCACTTTCTTTCATATCTAACGTCTTATGTGACATGACATCCATCTAAATATATTAACCATACTCGAAAGCTGTAATGATATCAATATAACTTTGTTTAAAATTAAACAAAATTATATATTTTATATATTTGAATAATATTACAAAAAAGGAAAATATTTGAATTTTTTTTTTGTTTTGTTAGTAGACCACAAATATATAATTACCAAATATAGTTCACTTCTTGTTGTGCTGAATGAGTACTATCCTATTAGTATTATTATACAAATATATATTTTTATCCCTCAAGTGTGATTGTATTTAGAGGAAGAAGCATTGGCGAATATGATCTCTCTTGCGGCGTTTCTTTCCACCATTGCTTTTGCCTTCTCCGGAGTGACCGATGCTCCGCCTCCTTGACATTGTCCTCCTTCTGTAGAGAATAATCACAGCAGTCATTATCTTCTTTTTGGGTACAAGGTCCCTTGCTTCGGCAATTCTGTTGATTTGTTATTTATACGTTTGTTCGGTCATTTTTTTTTAACACAAAAAGGTTGGCCTTTATTCCGTATTAGTTTATTTTCACAAAAATTGTTTTTCTAAAATTTTATGAGATTAATAGTTAATTAGCACGTTGCAGGAACTAGTGTAAAATTTTGAAAATTAATTGTGAATGCAGATATTACGCAAAATTAATTAAATTAATATATAAATAATAATTAAAATATATTATTATTTTATAGAAATTATTATCTAATTAAGCTTTTCAAGCAAATACAATATTAAAAAGAAAGAGTAAATATTGTATAACCATATTGATAACCAATTGAAAACCAATTTTCCCGAAAAATATTTTGTGCCCAACAAACAGGACCTAAGAAAAGAGTAAATACTGCTAAAAATCTAAAAAAATAAGAAAAATTATGAAAGAAAATTAGAAAATTATGTGTCACATTGATAAATAAAAAATTAATTTTTAAGATATATTAGAATCTAGTTTTCAGTTTTATCATTCCAATTTAATTTTTCAAAACACTATTTTTTTTTCCTTAAAGAAAGTCTCTAGTCTTTTAGATCTGTCTTCCTTAACCATTAATTTAATTTCTTTATAGCATAAAAATTTTCTAGAAAGGAATGGATACTTGTGAATATGAGAAGTAAAGAGATTCACTAAAGGCAAGCATCAAATAAAGTTTAAATTCCAAAACTCTCATTCACATCCTTCTGCATTTCTTTTTGTTGTCTGCAGCAAGAATATTCCCGAAAGAATTGGTGGCTTATCAACACGATGCCAAAAGAGGCCAATATCGGGCAAGCATCAAATAAAGTTTCTATTCCAAATCCCCAACATGTGACTTGGACAACACAACAAAGCACATTCTCTAATGAAAACTAGGTATGTGTACAATTAAATTTGTATGTAATATTATACGTAAATGACCTATTAAATAATATGATTGATGTTTACGTATAGAATAACATTCCTAGGTGCTGTCATATTTAATATGGTTATTTATCTTTCATGTTTATTTTTAGTTGTAGTATTTATAGTTGTAGTATTTATTCTAATTGATGATTTTTTTTAATAGATTTAACTTGTTCACTTTTGCAATAGTATTACATATTCATTAGGTAATCAATTGCCTGAACTAATGGTTAATTATATATTGATGTAATGGTTAATATTATAATTGTATCGATACACTTGTGGAAAGACACTTTGTCACAACTTGAAGATGTGGACATACAGAAAAGTACACAATTTAGTTCAAGTTGGTTTAAATAATTTTTAAAATTGTCAGTTTTGATTTAATGAAAAAGACCATCGTTGACAATAATAGTGATTTATTAAACTGTGTTTCACATCAATTTTAAATGTATATAATATTGGTACTAGTGACTCACTTTATATATCATTTTTATTCACATTCTATATTTAATTTATTTATTTTCTATACCTAAAAATTTTTTTAAAACCATGAACATGCTTTTGAAATGACATCACTGTTTTCATCACCCGAGGATGACACCAACGATAAATTGTCAGATACTTTTCAAATAATCAAACCTACGAATTAATTAAAAAAATTATAAGAAAGATCTAATGACCTAGAAAATTGAAAACTACATGTGAATTCGCAATTTTGGCTAAAACTTATAAACTTCGTAATTATATCTCATTTTCAAAATTAGTTGCAATTTTAGTCCATTGACCAAACTTAGTCAAAACTGAAATAAAATATGTTTTTTTATAATAATATGTCTGGAAATTTTTTTTTTTTTTCTCTCTCCCTTCCCTTTTCACCACTAAACCTTCTCACCACCTATCTTCTTTCTTCCTCCCATTCTCCATCATCAAATTCTTACCTGCATTCCTCTTTTCTAACCCTCTCTCTTCTTCTTTGGGAAAGGAAGCAATTAAAATTAAGGTAGGTAAGAGGGTGGAGCAAAAGATGGATCAGGAGAAGGAAAAGAAGAAGGATGGAAATAAAGGAGGGGTCAAAATGGAGATTGTTATAATCATTTTGAATCCCATTTTCTTTCCTTGACCAATAAAAAAAATAGAAAAAAGAGAGAAATTTGAAAAAAAAAAAAAAAAAAAAAAAAGAAAGAACAAATATTAAAAAGAGAGAATGAAACGCAAATGAGTGAAAGTGGAAACGCAAATGAGTGAAAGAGGAGAAGGCAAAAGGGGGGAGGAGAGAGTGAAATTACTTCTTTTTTTTTTAAGGCACATCATTGTAAAAATATATTTTTTAATTATAATTAGTATTGGTCAACGAGCTAAATTGCAACTAAAATTTAACAATAAGTTACAATTATAAGTTTTGACCAAAATTACAAATTCGTATATAGTTTTGAATTTTTCAGATATAAAAAAACTAACAAATAAATAAATAAAAGTTTGGATCGGCTAACATACCTAAAGATAAAACTACAAATAAAGTCATGACAACTCTTTTCAAAATTTACACTCTAAAATTAGTACCATAAGAAATTGAAGAAATATAACTCATAAAGATTTAAAGGTTCACCATACATTAAAATTAGTACCATAAGAAATTGAAGAAATATAACTCATAAAGATTTAAATGTTCACCATACATTGTTGGCCTAGGTGAAAGAATGGGGGGGGGGGGGGGGGGGTGGGTTTGGAATTGCAGCAAAGAAAATTAAGCAGCTAAATTAACGACTCAAAGTGTCAAATCCTATTTGGACAATTGTTGACTAAATTTACCATATTTCTAAAATTTCAGATATTTTTAGCCATGAATAAAAATAGTTGTGTTACTATCTCAAAAGCTAATTTAATAGCTATTCACAAAAACTTCAAATTTGAGCTTGCCTAAAAATCAACTTTTGGCTCCTATAACATATATTAAAATAGTGACTCTAAAATGTAGGTGCTAACAAAATTAGCTATTCGTATGCCAAACATCTTAATCATACCAATTGTTATAGATCCATTACACCAAACATAGGAAGAAAATAACAAAACATAAATGATAAGAACTAGCAAACCAAATTAATATATAAGAAACAAAACAAACAACCAGATAGTAATGAAAAGCGCTACCATAGGTGCTAAAGGTGTGCTTGAGACATAAGACCCAAGCTCTATGGGGAAGAGGCAAGGGCCATCGCATCACACAATCACACACATTGTTGCCTTAGACACGTTCACTCACAAATGTGAGAAAGCTGCACTCTTTAACTTCCAGTACCATCTAGATCTTTTGCCAAAAATAACTACCGCCAGTGATCGTAGCACTTCAATTTGCTAGAATCTAGTGTTAAGTCAACATGCCAAAAAGAAACCAAAAAATCTAACCAAATCACTTGCTTTGCTGTCATTGCACGTTGAACATTATACTTCCAATATCCACATGCCTCAATTTATCCCTGTTAATCTTACTTAGGCTCCTTCAATATTCTCTCCTCCCTTTCCAAATCATGCACTGCAGTTATTGAACGCTGATCATTTAGTTTCAGTATCCATATGTGTCAAATTTCTCTCTTTTAACCCTGTTTACATTCTTTTATATTTCTCTCTTCTCCATTTCCAAGTTAGTAGCTCAATAGTCATTGGACACTAAACATTCTATTTCCAATATCCACATACCTCAAATTTCACCCTTTTGACCTTGTTTAGGTCCCTTTATATGTCATCCTTCGCCCTTTTGTTAATCGATTTTTGGATTTCTAACCTTTTTCAATATTCACTTGTTTTTCATTTTTTTCTATACCTTTCTCTTAGCTGTCTTTATCTATTTTTTAATGCTCAAACTAATTTCAGACATTGATTCTTTTGCGTTTCTTAATTGCTTTAAAAGTGTGGCAATCTAAAAACATTATTTATTTAAGCCATTAGCTTTGAAATTGGTCTTTCTCAATCAAAGGAAATTTGGCGCAAAATGCTTAAGAAATTGGCATTCATATAAGCTCTAATTATAAAAACTATTTAGTCAAATTGCTTCTAAAATTCAAAAATGATACACAATTCAAACTTTTCATATTAAAATTTTGAAAATAGATATAATGTTAGTTCAAGCTTTTCCTTAACCAATCTAAGAAACATTATTATCATCAGGTCTATATATTCTTTTTTTTTTTTTTTCATGTACTAGATAATTCATTGAATATATTATGGTAATATCTATACCTTGATGTTAGGTCTTAATTTTGAAAATTTCCTCAAATTTTATTATTGTTTTATCTCATGTCGTTCAAGCACACCATGTGCTTTGTGTCAACTAGATGCATTGCGCCTATGCCTCAAAACTCTTGGAGCCTGTAAAAAAGATCACTGCCACAAAATAATGCAAACAAGAAAACAAGCAGCAAAAGCGAAGCTCATAGCAACAAATCAAGATGACCTGGTTCCCATTCTCTTTTTATGCTTTTTAATTATAGTTTTGGTTGAGTGGTTCTGACCTGGCCATCATGACTTTAACAAATTCCTCGTAGTTGATCTGCTTATCACCATCCACATCAGCCTCACGGATCATCTCATCAACCTCCTCATCTGTCAGCTTCTCTCCAAGATTGGTCATGACATGGTGGAGCTCTGCAGCAGATATGAAGCCATTCTGATCCTTATCAAAAACCCGAAAAGCTTCCTTGAGCTCTTCCTCAGATTCATTGTCCTTCATCTTGTGGGCCATCAGAGTGAGGAACTCTGAGAAATCAATAGTACCACTCCCATCAGCATCAACCTCACTTATCATGTCCTGGAGCTCTGCTTCAGTTGGGTTCTGACCCAGCGAACGCATCACTGTCGCAAGTTCTTTAGTAGTGATGGTGCCTGAGGTAAAATCAGAAACCATTAAAATTCATAGCATGCATTACATAGTGAGCAATGCAAGTAACCCACTATATTTGGTAAAATTACTAGAAAAAAAGTCAATTTGGCAAACACGCTATGCTATGCTACGGATTGAGAAACATAACCAGAAACCCTATGAATCTGATAAGAAAAAACTCCTAAATAACTGACTCATGATAAATGCATAAAAAAATTATCAATGTTCAAACCTAACATTTACAAAAAAGTACATTCATTATATACATATGTTCCAATCAGATTAAAATGCAATACTTCTATTATATCAATGCAACTACTTTGGCCACGTACAATGAAGATATTAAACAAATTCATAACTGGAAAGTAAACAGACAAAGAAAAAGAAATTAACCAAAATCGCAACAATAATATTCATTATCCCCAAAAGAAAAACATGAAAATCCACATCAACCACTCTAATCCAAACCAAAAATGATCTAGATTTTTCATAAATGAAAGATGTCTAAATTAACTATCAAAAATCAAAACAAAGCAGAACATAAGGGTATTGAAAAGGAGGACAATAAGAAATCCTCTTAGGGAATCAACAACTAAATCTTAGACCACAATTCAGAGAGCATGGATCAAGAACATAATCTACGAAAATAAAAAAAGATAAATTATCACTGCAAAGGATGATCAATTACCATCGCAGTCCTTGTCAAAGAGGTTAAAAGCTTCCTTGAACTCAGAGATTTGGTCGCTAGTGAGTTGATCGGCCATTTAATTTCGAGAGGTTTTTCTGTGTTGGAAGAGAAAAAAAATATCAAATACAGGAAAGGATGATCATGATAAGGATAGGACCTTTTGTGATCTGCCTCTTCTGTAGTTTCGATGTGGAAAATAAATAGGCACGAGGTGCATGGACCTTTAAAAGATAGTCCAATTTCCAAGCACTGAGCATCTAATTCTCCGTTATCCCCACACAATTCTACAAAAATCGTCGAACAGCCCCACGCCATCTATACCAATCCTTCAAATATGAAATGACGGAAACAAAATTTTCATAATTAATATATTTTGATTGCAAATTTAAAATATTTCATTGATTCCATGAAAAATTAAAAATTTATACATTATATTATATAATATACTAGATTTATATATAAAAAAAATCACTCTCATTTTTATAAGTTTCAATTTACTTTTAATTTAAAGAATTATGAAATTTCGTAATAAAATTAGGAATAAATTACTAAGACATCTCAAAATTAAATATTTTAATTCTATTTAATGTACTCATATTTTATATATTCTTTTTTGTTTAAATTATGCTATTTTCTCATTGATTTCGTTAGATTATATACTAGTTTTATTTATTTTTATCAAGATTTTCAATGGGAAAAATGCTATATATATTATTAACTCAATCTTAGAATTAGTTTTAAATTATTATTTATCATTTAGTAGATAATTTGTCATTATTTCATAAATTATATGGCGTTATTTTACGCTATATTATAAACAACAGCCATATTAAAAAAAAACTATAAATAGAAAATTAAAAAATTCAATTGCCATAAAAAGATTTCTAATTAAAAAATTTTTAAAACTACTCCTAATGAGGACAATTTCAACTATAGTAACTAATATATAAGTGATACTTATAATTCTTATATAATATTCTTTCTAAATTAAATTAAAAAATATTTTAATAATAATTATATTTACTATAATATTTTTCGCAAACAAAAAAACAAAAAAAATATATCAATCCAGCAAAAACACTATTACATTGAGTCAAGAATTAATAGCATTATCCTTGTGAGTACTCATTTCAGTTTGTTTATTTTATTGATTAAGCTAATATTAAGTTTTTTTTTCTATTATTATTCTTATTCTTTTGATTTATTCTTAATGTAATTCAAATTCTCAAATTTAACAATGATAAAAACACATATTATTAGAGAATGTTTTTGAAAAAATTGCTTTTATTATGGCAAATTAAAAAGTTGAAGATCTACAAAATTTTGAGCTCACGTAATCTGAAAATAAACTTTATTAAATTTATTAAAATATTTATTAGTAATAAAAAAACTAAAAATTTAATATTACATTTAAAATTTAACTAATTAAGTATTTTAAATATAAACATAAATGTAACATGTGTAATGTGAGGGCTCATGACTAGTATATATTATTAATTTTAATATCAAAAATAAATAATTATTTTGTATTTATAGAACAATTGTATATATCATAACTACATGTCATTGTATTATATTATGTTATAGAAATTTGCTATATCAAAAGAATTTAAATAAAAAATTAAAAAAATTAATTGTCTTATAAAGAATAACTTCTAAATAAAAAATTAAAAGAATATAAATAGTACAAATTTTAAGGCATAAAGTTAAGATCACATAATAAAAATTTTTGAATTTGAAATTAGAAAAATCTAAAAAATAAAATTATGAATAACTTCTAAATTGAAAATTAAAAAACATAAAAAAAAATTAAAACAAAAAGTGAAGATTTAAATTACTTATATTGATTATTCAAGATTTTGAGTATATAAGTGCTAGTAGCAGTGTAATATATTGTTAAAAATTATTTTGTTTAAGTTTAATAAATTTTTTCTTAAAACTACTCTATTTAAAATTTAATGTTTGAATTAATAGATAATTATTTATTATAATTAACTTACATGTGGATGCATAATTTATAATTATCTATTAATTTTATTTTTAATCATGAAATATTCCATGAATTCTTTTTTGTTTATGCTTTTTGAAAAAATATTTTTCAAAATATCTATCATTTTAGAATACTAATAAATTTTAAATTTTTTTCAATTACATCTTTATCCTTATTAATTACCATTGCTATATAATCACTGCACATATTAATTGATTGCAATAATCTAAAGCGAGTAATTTAGCCTTTTTTTAGGATGTAGTCTAATTAATAATTTCTTAATTTTAGGGTAATACCAAAAAAGTCAAAGAAACAGGAATAGAAAGAGTATTTTTCATATTATTTTTTTGATCAATTATCAATAGTTATTTCGTTCAAATTTACTAAATTTTCTCTTAAAATTTTGTTATATAAGATTGAATATATAAATTAATAAACAAATTTTTGTTATAATTATTTACTTATATAATTATTAATTTTTAAAAATTTTATTTTATTATTTTATTTATTTGATAATAATTTTTAATAAAATAATAATTAATTAATCAAAATAAATATTAAATTTAGTTAAAATTTTTTTATTATAATTATTCATGCCACGCATAAATTTATGACTAGTTGAATGATTTGGCAAATTTTTGACATGTTGAGGTGTTGCCACTTTACACAATACGACGTCATGCTAAATGTGTTTATAACATCAACTCCTCGTGAAGTAAAACTCAAACATTTGTTGTAGTCTTACACAAAAAGAAATTTCGACTAAATTGGAAAAAGAAAGATGTTTATAACAACAGCTCTGTGTGAATTAAAACTCAAAAATTTGTAATAGTTTTACAAAACAAGAAATTTGGCTAAATTGGAAAAAAAAAAGATGGAAAAATTCATTTTTAGCTTCTTAAGCTTTTAGTTTAGATATTAAGGCCTTCAAACTTAAAATTGAATAATTAAATCCTCCAATTTCGTAGGTTTATGTCATGAAGCCCTTTTTTAACAAAATTGTTAATATGGTAACAAAAGTTCTTGTAAATATGTAAATTGAATCTTTGAACTATTTTGATTAATCTAGTCATATCTAAAATCAAGTTTGAGCCCACATTAGTAAAACAAAAATATTATGTTTAGTTCATTTTAAATAGGAATGAATACTAATTTTATGAACTGATGAGTTTGAAAATTAATTAAGATCTAGTAAATTATGATATGGATTTTTAAGCACTTTATTAGCATATTTGTATTTATATTCACATAAAAAAGACAAATATTAGAAAACAAAGTGTATAAACTTAAAATTAATTAAGTAGATATTAAAGAAAAATACGTGTAAAATATTTTGTATTTGTACTAGAATAAAAATTTGCTGCTTATGATTTTCTTCAACTCGTTTTAATTAGATCCAAATATTGAATCTTAGTTTCTCAAAAAATAAATGATAAATAGATAAAGCTTTAAAATGTAAATTATTCAATCACAATAAGACAGATAAAGATTTGAATCTTACTACTATCAAATCTCTCATTCCAAATACTCAAAAAAAAAAATTGTTATTTCTCTTTCTAAATTAAAAAAAAAAATATGATGACAAATTATAAAAATTCTATCTTATCTCATCATTATTTTCATACAAAAAAGCTCAATTATTTATAATAGTTTTTAACTAGATTCAAAAATAAATAAATAAAGACAATGCATCATACAAATTCAAAGATTCTATTTTTATAATTTCAATATTTTTTGCTAAATTATAAGTTTGTATTCTTAGTATTGTATATTAAAAATGATATTTAAAACCATTCAAAAATCTAATAAAAATAAGTTATTTCAATATAAAAAAACGCATTCATTTACATGTATGTCATTTTTCCAATTTTTTGATATATCAAATAACAAAAAATAACATATGAATAAATATATTATACCATTAGTAAAGTATGAACAATGGTTATATAAATATATTTGTTGCCTCAAGGAGTCCTACAGGGAGGGAGAGATGAAAATAGCTATGATAAAGTTTCTTAACATGAAAGAGAAGGAACAAACACCAAGTAATAAAGGTTTCATAAAAACTTTTATTTACATCCTCTCCCCTAATATTCAAACTGGAGAATTTCACTAATAAATTGTTTACGGGTGCAACTCAAACTTTTACAAGTTATTTATGAATGCAATTCAAAATCTAACACTTAGTTCTGCCTAACTCAGACAATAATAATGTAAGGCTTGAAACTTGGTTTTTAAGGGGTCTCTCATAAATGAAGACTCCTTCCCTAAAGTGATGAGCATGAGTATACTAAATTTGATAAAATAATGTTAATTTTAATGATATAATATTATGAAATTAATGTATGAAATGAGTTAGAAAGGATGACTAAGAGATATTAATGTGAAAGATACTAAGTCATATGGAGAGTAAGTGCAAGTTATGATGCATAAGTAAGTATATGCAAGAAATGATAATGAACATGCATGAATGATGGTTGATGAGACATAAAAAATGCATAATTGTGATGATTTTTGTATATTGTGTGTTTAATTTCCAACTTTAATTTGAATTTTATTTTCAAGAAATTTAAATTTAATATTTTAGGTGCATTAGGATTGAAAATAGAGATTAAACATCAATTTTGCAAGATTCTTCAACTTTGGACAAAAAAAGGTGAAGTGCATTTTGCAGTAGAATATTTGCAATGATATGGCGCAAGCGCGACTTGCTAATCCGAGTCTAGTGAATTTAAAAGAACATGGAGCCAATTTTTAACCTAATTTTCATAAAAGATCATATCTTATTTAAGAGATTTGACTTAGAAGATTTACCCAAGATTTATATTTTCTTTTGATATTGTCCAAAATCAATTAAGAGTCAATTCCCCTAGGGATTTTTAGAAGATTTTTTAGATAGATTATTGTGCTATAAATGGGAGTGTCTTTTCTTGTATGGAAGGAGGAGAAAAAATGTGAAGTGCAAGAGGAGGGCAACCAACCTTAATTGGAGACATTCTCTTCTTGCATTGCCAATTCATGAGTTTTTCTTTTCTTCTTTCTAGTTTTCTTTCTTTTTTGATGAGTTTTTCTTTTCTTCTTTCTAGTTTTCTTTCTTTCTTCATGAGTTAATTTTCTTATAGCTAAGACTATGGAAAGCCTTATCATCACAATGGATTGATTTTATTTTATTTTATCAAGATATTTTTATTTTCATATTGTCCATGAATTATTGTACTTAATGCTATTGAGAGTTTGACCAGCTTTTGATAGATGTGGTTTATATGAATAAATTGGGAAAGAATTTTGCATAATTGACTAAATAATTCATGGTGTAAATTGAATAATATATAAGGATATATATACATGATTCATATGATTTTAAATGTTTTTCACATAGTTTAATGCGCTTTATATCACAAAAACTCTATAGAGGGATCTAAGAGTTACTTGATAAAGTATGATTAATATATCTCGAGAGGGAATATTAAGCAATTTTAGAAAAAATCTCAGCTTATGAAAATAATAAATTATCTTGATTGAATTTAATAAATTAAAATCTATTGGAGTTGTTAGATGGACCGATTGTCTTAGCTCTCTAAATTTGATTGTTGAAACTTTTATTTATTACTACTTTCTTTTAATTATTCTAATTTTTCATAATTTAATTATTCTCTTAAATTTGATTGTTCAAATAATCATAGTTTAATTATATTTTTAGTACTTATTTTATTAAATCCTCATGGCAATAATATCTTTTTACTACCTGATAACTAATGTACTTGCTAGGATCATTTAAATTTCAGCTATCAAGTTTTTGGCACTGTTGCTGAGAAAATCAAACCTGGGTCACTCGCATGACAAGCGAGAATCCTCACCTCTATACTACAACGACTTATTGCCCACAACGTATTGCCCATATGAAAATATTCACTAGTTAGCACATGTTGTGCCCACGTCTTATCCCAGTGAATCTCCTATTTTGGTTTTCTTATGCTTTATTTGTTAGTCTACATAAGTTGTGCCCATGGCCCACACACTAAATCTTTTATTTGGTTTTTTTATACGTTATTTGTTAGTCAGTATAAGTCGTGCCCATGATCTATTACATTAAATCTTCTATTTCATTTTTTTTCTTTGTCAGCATAAGATGTGCCAACAGCTTATCATGCAGATAGGATCATTTCTTTGCCTGCATAAGCCATGCCCATAACTTATTCACATAAGTCTTTTTAAAAACACCATAGGCACCCACCACCCTCCTTTTTGCACTTGTGCTCCACTCTTACCAAAGCTCACCATTCAGGAAAGTTTCCTTTGCCCTTTAAAAAAATTTTTTTTATGAATTTTTTTTTTTTTGCTATATTGGGGACAATGTATGTTTTAATTGTAGGGAAAGGATTAAAGATTTTGATGATGTTGTGTCTTTGGCATACTTGAATTTCTGCTTGGTAGCCTTCTCTTTTGGAATGTCTACTCTCTTGATGTTTGTTTTTAAATGATTTTGGATTATCATGATTTTTTTTTTTGCTTGAGATAAAAAGGCATGATAGGATGCAAGCATGATTAAATGAATTTCTTGTTTTGCTAAGACTAGTATTTCTATGCTTTGATAATCAATTTGAATGAAAAATGCGCAAGATTCAATACAATTGAACTTTCATTGTGAGCTTTTGAGCCTATGAGCATTTTATTCTTTGTTGCTCTATTTTATTTTGTTGAGTGTTAACAAATTTGGATTGCATATTTTATAACTTGCCTTATTATGCATTTTGAGACCATATTAATGAGTTTTTATGTTAAAAAGCAATAAGGCTATCTAGGTTAGTCCCTTTAAGCCCATCAATAGCCTACCTTCATGTTATTCACTTAGAAAAGCTAAGTTAAACCTTAACCCTTTCTTTGTTTGTACCACATTAATTTTACCTTAAACTTTTTTTTATTTTTTTAATCCTTTTATCAAAGGATTTTAATTGAGTTAACATGAGAATGAGAACCACTTTAAAGCATATTGAAAAAATAAAATATCAATTCTACTCATTTATGTTGGTGCTTAGTAGCCGAAGATATTCATAATAAATGTTTATCTCCGCGTTAAATGGTTGCCAATTTATGACTATGCTAAACATTCTAAATATGTTTTATGTTGTGTAACAAGGGAGATTCATCACAAATATTTGCTTTCACATAAAAAAGCTAAAAATAATTTATAAAATAATGACAAAAAAGAAAAATGTTTTGATTGCTTTAATTATGGTGTTGTGCAAAGAAAATTCATTGAAAAAGCAAAAAGATGAGGGTCATGCTAATTAAATTAAGTCCATTGATAATTTTTCACCCATAGTTCCCTTTTTATCAAACCTAAACTCAAACCCTATTATAACCCATTTTATATGTCTTTTTTTTTTTTTATGCATAAAACTCATTTTAAGTGGTGGAGATACTATATATGAGTAAGCTTATGGTAATATCATCCCTTATTTTGACTTAAGAGTTTATTGATACCCTAAACACTTTGAACGCTTTGAGAGGGTATTTGAATCTGGTTGCATTTGATTTTAAAGAAATGGTTAAAGCAAATGAGTGCTTATCTTTGTTTTAAGAGTTCATTTATGAAATGCTTGTTTCTTTTTATCGCAATTTGACTTTTGTTCATTGCGAATTGATAATTTAAGATTATTTCATGACAAACCAAAAGAGGAAGGGACAAAGAAATGGAAAGGTTGTCGAGTTTGGGTTGGTTATGCTTGAGACAAACATTATCTTAAGTGTAATGGAATTTGATAAGACATAAATGTGTATATTTTAATTATGACTATTTTTCCATATTGTGTGTTTAATTTCCAACTTTAATTTGAATTTTATATTTGAGAAATTTAAATTTGATATTTTAGGGGCATTAGGGTTGAAAAAGAGAGATTATACATCAATTTGCAAGATTCTTCAATTTTAGGGCAAAAAAAGGTGAAGTGTAGTTTGCGGTAAAAGATTTGCAATGATAGGGCAGGGGCACGACTTGCAATTTTGATTTTGATGAATTCAAAAGAACAAAGTGCCAATTTATAACCAAATATTCATAGAAGATCCTATCTTATTTAAGAAATTTACTCCAAATTTTGATCTTCTTTTGATATTGTCCAAAACTAATTAGGAAGTCAATTCATCTGGAGATTTTTGGTAGATTTTTTAGACATATTGTTATACTATAAATAGGACTCTCTTTGCTTGTATAGAATGAACAAAAAATAATAATAAAATAAAGAGCAAGAGGAGGGCAACCAATCTTAATTGGAGACATTCTTTTCTTTCATTGCTGATTCATGAGTTTTTCTTTTCTTCTTTTTAGTTTTCTTTCTTTCTTCATGAATTAATTTTCTTGCAGCCAAGGATATGGAAAGCTTTATCGCAATAATGGATTGATTTTTATTTTAGGAGATTTGATTTAGGATAAGGCGCGAGGGCGACTTGTAGTGATAAGGTGTGGGCATGACTTGCCCATCCGAGTTTGATGAATTTAGAAGAACAAAAAGCCAATTTTCAGCCTAATTTTCATAAAAGATCTTTTCTTATTTAGGATATTTACCCTAAATTTAGATCTTCTTTTAATATTGTCCAAAATCAATTAGGAAATCAATTCCTCTAGGGATTTATGGTAGAGTTTTTAGATAGATTGTTGAGCTATAAATAGGAGTCTCTTTTCTTGTATGTAAGGAGGAGAAAAAACATGAAGAGCAAAAGGAGGGCAACCAACCTCAATTGGAGATATTCTCTTCTTCCATTGCCGATTCACGAGTTTTTCTTTTCTTCTTTCTAGTTTTCTTTCTTTCTTCATGAGTTAAGGCTATGGAAAGCCTTATCACAACAATGGATTGATTTTTTTAATTTAATCAATATATTTTTATTTTCATATTGTCCATAAATTTTTGTGCTTAATGCTATTGAGAGCTTGATTGATGTGGTTTATGGGAATGAATTGGAAAAGGATTTTGCATAATTTACTAAATAATTCATGGTGTCAATTTATATATATATATATATATATA
>CATIWR010450283.1:0-14778 GCA_949677035.1 Omphalea diandra | reverse complement strand
AATAAGAAGCTCTAAGGATGAAGATAACAATTGAATTTGATGAGCATGCAATGCAATATTACTTATTGAAAGCAATCCTAATAAATATTTGTGTATTGGATCATAAAAGAAGTTACAATTAATGATAAATATCACAACCTTAATTCATTAATGCGAAGGGAAATTATATTTCTTAGCACACCATTGACATGACATCAGTAAAATGCCAATTTTCCAATTACGGCTATCCTGTTCGTATCTTCACACAGAGAGACAAATTCTAGAACAGAAGAAAACATCAATTTTGATGGCTAAATCTCCGGTTGTGGACATCACTCTATCTATTTAAGATTTGATTATTTCTATTTAGTGCATAATACGAATAGCACTTCTCTAAGTCTATACTAACTTCTAACACTTCTCTTCTCCAGTACTCTACTTGTATATAGGGGAAAAAAAATAATGGATAAATATTTGGATTAATAATAAGTTTTTGCTGTGTGTGTGAGACTCAGACAAAAATTCAGAAAACAGAAAAATCAAATTAAAATCCAACAAATTAATATGATTTTTTTTAAAAGAAACAAATTAATACGAGTTAATAAAACTGATGGCGTTAATTATGCTTCTTTTTTTTTTTTTGGGTTTAAAAAAAACTTGATTCTAACGAAGGTTGAAATTTATACCCTTGGTGCTATATGGCAGACTATGAAAATTCATTAAAGCTCTACTTTAATTTTTAATCTAGAAAATTAGATGTGAAATTTTTTTTTATTCAATTTATACTAGCTTAAAAGAAATCTAATATGATCTAATTTAAAATTAAACGAGATCCAAAACAATTCAAAAAGTTTGAGATCAAACTCAAATTTAATTTGAATTGCAGATTCATCTAAATTGATATAACTTGATACGATCCAAATTTGATTTAATTTAAATTATTAAAATGTTTAATATTTAAAATTAAAATGATATTTTTATTTAAAATTAAATTAATAGATGACTCTAATTGTTTTAAAATATAAAAATAATCCGTAATTATTTATGCACTTTAATCTTATGACTCAATTTGCTTGCTACCTAAAATAACATGACTTGAACTTATCTAAAAAAATTGAAGCTCAAAATTAACAGAATACAACATTGATTGAATACAAAATTGATCTCACCTTAGCTATTTATCACCTCTGCATATGGCTGGTAAATCACTGAACAATTGTTTCTTTTGACTTTCGCAAAACAAGAACTCACCATCAATCTATTGTAATTCTTGCTAGTGCAAGCTTCTGGTAATTGGTTGGCTAGTAGCTAAAAGCCTAGAGTGTTAAATATTTCAACTTAAGGATGTGTTTGTTTATCGAATTCTCAAGAAAAAGTAGTTAAGAAATGTTAAATTTCAATTTGTTTTGCACAAAAATACTATATCCCTAAAAAATCTACATTTCTTAACATGTGAATTTTATCCTTACTTTCTCATTTACATGAAAAGTTACTTTCTCATATCAAGAGTTGAAAAAGTTACTTGAGATGGGAAAGTATTTTTCCATGACTATTGAAAATTTATATAATTGTATATTAATTAATAAATATACATTTAATTAATATAATATATACACATATATAACGTCAAATACATTTTATTTACCAAATTAAAACTTATATATTTATTTACACATTCTAATCAAAATCAAGAATATAGATTATCATTCAATTTTAATTAAAATAATTATTGAACTACAAAAATTACAATCTTTTATTAGTTAATTGAGTAATTAGAACATTTTTAGACTTTCTTAAACCTTATATTTTGAATCATTAGTATATTATAGTTATTAAGTAATTTTAAGATAAGAGAATAATTATTTAGTATTGTTTAATAATATTTATACTTCATATTAGATTGATCACCATGATAAATTTATAATTATTTAGTATTTTGAATAATATTTATTAATTATATTATAAAATTATAATATTTTATAATAGTATTTTATTATTATTATTATTATTATTATTATTATTATTATTATTATTATATTTTATATTAGCTTTAATTATAAATTATATTATTCAGTAATATGATATTTATTATGTATTATAAAATTATATATTATAATTACATTATAATTATATTTTATTTTAAATTGATCACTATGATAAATTTTATTGTAAAAGATTTTTTTGTGTAGATTAATTAAATAAAAATATACAATTACATTAGGGCATGATAGTAATCTAGATTAATTTCTTTGAACTATACTAAACACATTAATTTTGAATTTCCTAAATAATTTTATATCCAATTAAACACAAGAATTTTAGATTTCTAAAATTTCTTATTTAGAAATTTATTTTGAGAAATTAATTTTGAATAAAAATATTAAATTTTGATAACCAAATGTTCCTAAGAGAAAAAGAAAAGAAAGGCTATAGCGACTAAAATAACTAAATCCTATATCTTCAATACTGGCAATAAATGTAATGATTAAATCAATAATTAATTTGTCAAACATTTTAAAGTAGGGTTCAATTGCAAAGTTTTTTATAAATAAAAAATTTAAATAAAAATGTCCAAATTTGAATTTGCTACCTCTTTATATTATAAAATATATGTATGCGCGAAATACCTGATGAATATAGCTAATAACTAATAGAAATTGTTAATAGTTAATAACTGATAGCTATTTGATATTAAATATTTGATAAATTATATCTAGTTGCTACTGGTAATTATAAAATGATTAATAAATTAAATAAATTAAAATAAAAATAATATATTTTCACATATGCTCATTAAGTATAATTTTAAAATTTAGAATGTTATCATTATTAATTTATATTTATAAAATCGTAATTATTATTTTTTATTAACATTAATCAATATATATATGTTAAATTAGTTTTAATAATTAAAATTTCCTATATATAATTTTTGAAAAATATGTATGATAATTTAAATAAATTATTTTTACATAAATAATTATAATATCCTATATAATTTTGTCATAAATATAATTTAAATAAATTATTTTTATATAACAATTAAAATATTATAATTTATAGTTAGTTATTGAATAACGAAACTATAAGTATTTTTAAACAAATACTTCAAATATTATAATTCGTAGTTGATATAAGAAGAATTTTGACTTTTATTTATTTATTACTACTATGATTTAAAAACTTTAAATAAGAATTGATAAAAACCATAATTAATTAAAGTTGTATCTACATTAATTATTGTTTTGCATGTTTTATCAAACATTATTTCTTAACTTTACTGAGTGAAAAAATCTCTATTAACTATATCAAACACCTCCAAAATACTCAATGACTAGCCCGTTAGTTTCATGGTTGAGGACTTTACATAAAAGATTATGGCTATAACCCATTCATTGGTGCTATGCCAATACACTTCCATTGGTGATTTTTAGGGTCCCCTAAATCACTATATTTAGAATGCTTCGTTATATAACTTCATCGAGATTTATATATAACTTTATTAATATATGTAACTTTCTATATCAAAATTAAATATTGAGAAGGAATTACATATTGAGATAGATGATATGTAAAATTTTTCATATTATATGTAAATTATTCATTTTATTGTGTAACTACGTAGAATTGCATCATATCACATATAAATTATTCATTTTTTTTTATGTAGCTATATAGAAAGATATATTATAATTAGAATACCTTGAAAGCATTCACTTCCATTTGATTCAAACTTATCACTATTTAATTTAATTATTATTAGCTATAAATAACAAGTATTTAATTAATATCAAATGTTTGATGAAATTATTATTACTTATATATATATATATATAATTTCAAAAATAAATGTTTAACTACGTATTAAATATGTTTTAAAAATATTAAATATTAATATTATAGTGATTTATTGAAAATAATAAACTAATAAATTAATCATAAAATAATGATAGTAAAATCAAAATTATTAATAATAAATATATTATTTTTAATAAAAATTCAAGAGATATTTATCTTTTTATATTTAAGAATAGATTCCATTGGTAAAAAGATTCAAATTATATCTTTTAAATATTAAATAGTTTATCAGCTATCGTTGTTGTTTGTATTATATAATCTGACATTCTTCTCAAAAAAATAAAATAAGAACTCCCTTAGAATCAAAATTAGGAGTAGAAAAAATTGAATGGAATAAAAAAAGAATCATTATTTTTTTGGGTATTTAACTAATTGAGAGAATCAAAATTAAAATTGATTGATTCATTTATTTATTTTATAATATTAAAATTAGTAATCAAATATAAAATTTCTATATTATTATATTATAATTCAGAATAAAATTGTTATATAAATTGATTTTAGTTAAAATTTTTTATCAAAATTATTTATTATTATCATCATAATTTTAAATTTATTATTTTAATATTTAATTTAATAATTTATTTATATATTTAGTTTATATATATATACAGACTAATTAAATAATATATATTTCACTGATTTTCATAGAAATAGAAATCTCATTTTCCAAGCAAAAAAGGAAAAATGGATAATTTCTCCATTTAAGAGAATTTTATTTTGATTTCAATTTATTTTCAAAATTAAATATAAAAAATAAAATTATTTATTCTATTTTAATTTTAAATAATTTTTTACAAATCAAACCACACCTAAGTTGAAAATGCAGACCTCCATCCACCCACCGTGTCTGTTTTGTCTCATCTTATTTTGTCAGCGACAACACTTAATAAAATACTATTCAAATATCACATTTATGTTTACTGAGCATGAAATAAATAAATTTGGAGAGAACATAATTTATATAATAATAATAATAATATTATTATTTTTTGAATAATTATCTAATTTTCATGCTGCTCAAAACTTATAACAAACGAACTTAAAAATATATCTCTGACATCAGAATGATATATTTAAATTTCTTTTACTTTTCTTAATGTTGCAATTTTTTGTCATCATGAATTACTTTTTGAGTTCTGTATATAATCTTAAACACTCCATATCAAGATTAAAGATTTATCTATTTTACTTATTATTGATTGCTATTATTGATTGTCGGTTTTCAATTGTTGTTGCTGCTTGTTGGTTAATGATTGATATTAAATATTTGATAAAATTATTTTTATTAATTGCTATTTATAGATCTAATTACTAAAACAGATGTAAATTTTAAATAATAATATATAGTCATCTATTAAGTATTTTTAAAAAATTATAAGTTGAACTTTTAATTATAATATAATAGTGATTTCATTAAATAAATAAATAATATATTAAACATAAGTGATATAATAAAATTTAAATAATTAATAAAAATAATTTAGTATTATTAAATAAATATAATATTTAAATAAATAATATTTATCTCTATATTTATAAAGTATAAATTGTTTATAAAAATAATTAAAAATTTTATTTTTTTGCACTTAAATTGTTAGATAACCTTTCAATTATGATTTTTTTTGAAATGAAATATTATATTAATCAAACACACTTCTAAAAACCTGTCGAAAAAAAAAACTCTAAATCCTTATCATTTCCATTGAATTAAAAATCCCCCTAAAAAAAAATTAAGGCACTTATCATTTCCATTTAATAACCCTTTTTTTGGGGTGGCATCGGGAATAATTTTAATAACCAAATGAAACCTTAAAATTTATACAATGTTTTTCATGCAAATCTTTTTTTAATATATATATGCTGCAATCATTATACTCTATGTTTGTTTATTTTAATTAGTATTAATTTGACCTATGGAAAAACTAATTAAATGGTAGGTGGCTTGCCCATATGTATATGGGTTTTCTTTCGCTTAGTTAGCGCAAGCAATGTAGGAGGTCATTGAACTTCAAACGTAATGAAAAACTGAAAAACAAATCAATATAGTTAATTAAAACATGTGATTAAATTTTTATTAATCTTTTCTGTAAATTTCCGTTGTCAAATTTGTTATGAACTCATGACATGTTTGACAAAAATCATCCTTATCTTTTTTTCTTCAAGGAAAAGAAAGTAGAAATTTTGGAATTAGATTTAGAATTGCCTACAATTTTCAGCTAAAAACCTTACAAAATGGGTATGTAATATAATGACTAAAGATAATTTTGGAATTAGATTTTTTTATCAAAATCTAAAAATAATTTTAGAACAGAAAATCATATTTTTTAAATTAGTTTATCATTGAAATTTTTTTTTTCAACGACTAATTTTAAAACATTTGAAATGATAAAAAAAATATAAAAATTATTTTCCAAACAAAATACTTTTCATAAGAGCGGCTGACAAATATAAATACATGACTTTGTCTTTGTCTTTGATTTGGTTTTCCGTAATTTTTTTGTCTCTATGTATTATCCCTTGCAAGGCAACGATATTTGATTGTAATGATAAATGCTGTGTCATACCATTTTAGTTACCTGATAAAAAACTTGACAAGAAATTGGACACTATAAGATCTTCTCTGCGTACCACAAAATAATTGAAATTTACTCGCTAGTTTTTCCCTTTCACAATAACATCAACTTGTAACTTGTCGCCATAAATTGTCCAATATGCATTGCATACCACACATATTTATGAACAAACAAAATGTACCACAGATTATAATTGATTTCCAGGAGGTACTGTTTTCGTGCACTCCATACTCTTAATATTCTATCTTATTCGTATAAATTAATTTTAATGTTCTATCTTCTATATGAATTGGGTCGGTTCGGAATCATCAACTCTAATAATATGGCATGGGATAATGCTTCCAGAGGGGAAAGAAAAAAAAAAGTTCTATAGTAGTGTTGTTGTTAGCATCTCTTTTATTTTAGTGTTTTGTTTTTCATTTGAAATTGACATATTAGACATTGCTTATTGTTAATGGTAACTATAAACTAATGTCAATCATGGTGTACTTAGCGTCTTATCCAATGTTATTATATTCAATCAATACATTTTATTGATTAAGTCAACTTAAATAATTTAGAATCACTGAACTAAAATATATATGTACTACCTTTCATTTCATCTGTAATTAAATATTATCTTAATCTCGAATCCTTTGTTTAGATGTAGAAGGTTTCCTCATAAATGTTAGGTTTTGGCACGTAAGCAACATAAAAGGACTAACTGAATAAGCAAAGCATCATAATCCTTTGTCAAATGGTATTAGAAACTCATTAAAGCAAACAATTGTAATGTTTAAAGCTAATATGTAATGTTTCTTTTTCATTTTGGCTTCAATGATTTGTGCACAGAAATACTTCTTTCCCCAACATCTTATTAGTGCTATATTAACTGTAAATCATTAATGCATAGCGCTAATTTTTTTTTTTTTTACCAATTTTATATATTTATGTGTGATTATAGAAAATGAAGATTGATATTGATACAAAAATTAACATGATCAAAATTCAGAAATTGAAGAAAATATAATTAAATAGATAAGTCTGACACAAGAGCTAAAACCTTCTTTCTTTTTCTCTGGTGTGTGCTTTCTTCGTGCTGTACGAAAGAAACCACCGATGGCTTTGGCCACCGATGATAATCTTTTTCGTTTTCCTTCTATTTTCGTGTATATTTTGTCTGTGTATTAGTGTGATTTGTTTATATTTTATTTTGATCTTGGTCAAGAATCCTTCTATTATATTTTAGTTTTTGGATCTGAGATCTTTTTCCTGATTTCTTCAGCATATGTTCGGTTTAATCTTAGCCTAGGAGGTGCGTGTTGGTTTTCTGGATTTTCTAGGAAAGCTATTATGGAGATGAGTAGAGATGGACTATATGTCAAAAATGATGGATGTAGTCTGTGTTTGGATTTCATCTTCAATATGCTTCTCTTATTTATAGCTTCGCCAAGATTGGCCAACAACGAAAAATAAAGGCTGCTTCAGGTCATGGAGGTTTAAGTTTCTGACAATATTTTGAGGGAAATAACACACTCAAATTAACTTTACTAGATTTTCTACCTATAATGAAACCAATTTTTCATCTCACCAAAAAGCATCATGGACCAACAACGAAGTGTTACTACATGTGTTTGCTAGCCGCGCATTTGTTACTAAGCATATAATATTTTGTTACTAAGGAATTTCCAGCTACAATGCACCTTTTTTTTGGGTTTCTTGGGAACTTTTAGGTTGGCAAATACCCTATCTCACCCCTGGCACGGAAATTGCTGAGACACATTTGAAACAATCCTCATTGCATATCTATAGACCAAAACTCGTGATACTCTCACCCAGACGATTGGTTAAACTCCAACACTTTTAATTTTTTTGAAATGCTTTGAGATTCTTACCGTTGAACCAACCTACTAGCATTGTCATGCAATAGCGAGTGACACAGTACAATAAGCATAATGGTGGCACAACATATTCATCGTATATAATCAATTATGATTAAAACTGAAAGCTGTTGAAATACATGTGCATAGAAACAATATGATAATCAGAATAAGAACTCAACATCCGTGGAAATAGAATATTAAACCTTCAATATTTTGATAAAAAGAGCTAAGATTTAATAACAAAGAGAATCTATCTTATTAGTAGTTGAAAAGGTTAGAGAAGGAAAATTTGTCCTCAACCTTTTCGTCCGCATTATAATTGCATGCCATGCTAACACAACATGGAAATAGTAGTTTTGCACCAAAGCAAAAGAAATGACTGAGAAAAATGAAAAAAGAAAAGTCATTGTTTATTGCTAAAAGGCATTGTCACAATCACAGCTTAGATGAGTTTAATTAATCAAATTGCGTGAAAAGAGTGTTGGAATGGCAGGTGGCCCCTGGCATTTTGCCCGCCTGAGTCCTGTGGCCAACCATAGCGGACTGAGATTACAAAGGTCAATAGCTTTCTTTCTTTCTTTCATTTAAAAAAAAAAAATAGTTCTTTTTTTTTTAAAAAAAATTTCCCCATTTGATGCAATGGAGGGCCGAGGCCTAAGCCCAGAAGCTAAACAATAACCGAATGAGGCCCACTGAACCCGGTTCATCCCTTATCAGGCCGTCCAAAACCACAGGAAGCTCATCACTCGCATGATGTCCCAGCTCATGGTTTAGAGCAAAACTTGCGAGGCAGTCAACTTCTTTATTCTTTTTCCATATTAATAAGCTACAACCCCTCTCCGTGGCTTGACTGTACTTAAGCAAGTCATTCATGTTCAACATTGTTAGCTAGACTATCCAGCACCACTCTTGAATAAACTTCTGTGCGGCCTAGATTTTCCCAAGCACTCCCTGTGTTTAGCTTCACCCATCCACTAGGAAGACTGTTTTAAGACCAACAAGTTCTTTATAGTGCAGAGCACTTCCTTGTCCATGTTATGTCCTGCCTGCAGGCATTTGATAACATGCTGCACTTAATCCCTTCAAAATCTCAAACTCCTTTCTTGATCAGATGTCAGAGTCATCATAACTATCGGATAGCCATATTGAATATTGCAAGAAAAATGACCAGTCCCAGGCTGAACCAACAACATGAATCATAAAACATATTAGCAACCAAGAGAAGCACTAACAGAACCACCTACTATACAATAGTTGGCTGTGCAGCTGTATGGCATCTGGACAATCTCTCAAGACATGTTATACTTCGGTTGGGAAACCAAATTTAAGGATTTGGTCAAGATTAGAATATCAAACAGTTTGTATGAGGGCACAACAAATATCAACTCCCTAAATATGGAAAGGAAAAGCAGCATTTAATTTAGTGCTAAAAAAAAAAGATCAAGTTCTCCAGAATTTTTATTCACTTTCATTACTAGCTCCAGACCTTCCAAAGGGAAATTGTCACCTTTGTGCTAACATTGCACAAACTGAACCATTACGTACACATTAACTTCCTAGGAATGAGGAATCACAGTTAAGTGCCAGTTAAAAACAATATAATCCAGTTATTCTGTGAGTATATAGCTACCTCCTGCAATGAGATTCTTGAAATTTCATTATTCGGAACAGTGCAGGCTGTAGAGAACCTCCTCGACTAACATCAGATTTCCAAACACATGCATTGCATTATATATTTTTATATTCAACAAGGTAATTCTAACAGTGATCATTCTTGAATTGAAATTTAATGTCATGAGATGCTTCAACTTTAAAACAAGTAGTTTGATCATCCTCATTTTCATTTGCTGAATACTAATTACTGAAGTAAAAGCCTCTTTTCTCCAAACTGTTGTAAATTAGACAATGTTGATGTTTTGCCATCCATAAAACCGAATATATATATATATAGGCAATATTATTAAGGCTCATGAACACTAACCTGTTTCATACAAAATGTTCCATATTTCTTTGATCAGTCATTTGAGGCCAGCTCAGCACAAGGTGCTCTGGAACAAGTCTACAGATCTGAAGACGGCACTGCTTGTATTTCCTACACTGACCTATATAGCTCAATTGACTAAAATAATGGATTCTTTTCACCACCTATAACAATGCAAAAACTCTTTTAATTAGAAAAGAGATCCAAAAAAATTTCTTTGTTGCAGCAAAGATGATCCAGCAGATAGTCTGATAAGCACAATTTGTTACCTAGTAACCATAAAAGCATTAGCATTTACTGTTTGATAAAGGATTAATTTGTTTGTTGTGATCGTACTGTCAATAGAGATGACCAGTAAACTTAGTCATCATGTAGCAGTGTAGAATCAAGTGTTACTTGGAGTAGCCATTGAACATGGAAAGAGCAGACTCAAAGGGGAATTGCACAGATTCCACAAATTAAAATTCTTCGCTCCATTCAAGTCCAAGCATTTGAATGCTCTGTCTACTGTCTAACATCACAGTCCCACATTATAACCAAGTTTGGGTTTCACGAAAGATCTATGCCTTGAGGAATAGTGCCTTAAGATCTATGCCAACACAATATTGAAGACAAAGCGTTTGCTCAAGAAAAGTTACCACTTATGTGAAGCCTAACCTCAATCTTTGTAGTTACCTTAACCAGTTAGACGATAACAAATTTATTTTCTTTCAACAGCTCAATGGGACATTCTATGTACATAAAATGAATTGGATTGGCAAATACATGTCATACAAAAAAAAAAATGTAACTGAAAAGGATTTGCAAATCAATGTTTCTGACAATCACATCAGTGAAACTTCCCAGACAATATTTTCTCATCATTTGACTGATTTAAACATACATAGGGGCCATTGATTTACAGATGTTTCACTAGTTAGATTACAATTCCACATTAGCTGATTAGAGAGGGCAAGAAATTAGTTCAATGACAACTTCAAGCTATTTAGCAATGCTAGCAAAATAAAGAGAAACATTAAATTGATGGTTCAAAGAACTGTGGTTTGATGAAAAGTAAAGCTTGTTAAGTTGTGCTACAGGACCAGCAAAAAGCTCTATCGTTGCAATGCTGGCAACCAAGAGGAATTACATCCAAATAATAAGACAAACACATATAGGTAGAGTAAAACCAAAGAAGAAACGCTACAACAGCCTTAACCCAGTGCCACTGAGTCAATAATAAGCATTACAGTAGCTCCAACTTAGTGCTAAGCATTAACAAGACAAAACATACCAGGAGATAACTGGATTCAAGAAGAAGATGAAAGAACATGATTTAGAGAATGATAAATGCAAATCTAAAAGAAAAAACCAAAGCAGGGCAAGTGTTGCAAACCTTAAGATAGACAAAGCAAGGATCACATTCATATCTTTTTGCTCCCTCTAAAGCTCATGCTCTTGCGTTTCTCATTTAGTGCAAAACGTCTTGCCATAGAAGGATTATAAAACTTCCTCATGTGCTCTGAGAGTTTGTGGATAGCTCGGAGGTCACCAATTGCTGAAAGCTGCATCAGAAAGGAGTTAAACTTTCTATAAGGCAATTTCATTCCCTTATTTATGACTTCTTCTATCAGGAGACAAGCCTCCTCTACTTTATTGCAACCAAAAAGCCCATCAATCATCACAGAATAAGTATCAATGTCCTTCGAACAGCCTCTCTTATACATCTCATGCCAAGTCTCGAATGCTCCATCAGGATCACCCATCTCAAAAAACATGGAAATCAACATATTATAAGTCTGCACGCTAGGTGAACAACCAACCTCAATCATTCTTCCATAAAGCCTAAGTGCTTCATCGCTCTTCTCATTTTCACAAAGGACCCTTAGAAAACAGTTGTAAGTAACTATATCAGGAGGATAACCTTTGTTTCCCATCTCTTGCAAAAATTTATAGGCTTCATCAATCTTTCCAGCTAAACACATTCCTTCAATCAATTCTTTGTAGGTTGACACATCGGGGAGGCAACCACTGTTTATCATATGTTCCAGAAGCTTAAAGCACTCATCCATTCTACCATTCTGGACAAAAGCAACAATCATAATTGCATAAGTTTTTGCAATAGGCGCAGATAAAGTTGAACCTTGTGTTCTCATAAACTCAAAAAGTTCAGCTGCCTCTGTCACCATCCCTGCTTTGCAGAATGCATCAATGGCAGTATTATACGTAAAATTATCAGGGGTATGGCCCAGTTGAATCATTTCCTCCAAAACCTTCATTCCTCTAGTTGGGTTCCTAACTCTACACCATCCAAAAAACAAAATATTGTATGTATTAGCATCAGGCTTCATCCTGTTTTTCACCCTCTTAAACATTGTTTCTGCATCCTCAACCAGACAACACTTGCACAAAGCATCTAAAAGAAAATTAAACGCATTTATTTCTGGCTGCGTCTTCACCCTGATCCTCTTCTTCTTAGCAAATTTCTGAACATGCGTCAAGTATTTCTGGGTATAATTTCTCAAAATCGTCAGCAAAACCTCAACAGGAACCACATTCTTGTTACTCCTCTTCATATAATCAAGCATATCACAAACTATTCGAAACTGCTTCACTTTATACTTCGTACTAGAGAGAATGTCCATCATTTCATTATAAGCACAAGGCTCGTGGGCATAATTCTGTTGGCGTCCAGCCCACATAAAGAATCTAAAAGCAATCTTTTCCTCGAAATGAAGCCTACGGAGTACCTCAAGAACCAAATCAGCAGTCAATTCCAATCCAAGTTGATCAAGAGCTTTCTCCATATCAAAAGAACTATGCATGACAGTTTCATATACCTTATCAACACCATCTCTAACACCATTCCATTTATCAATTCCTTGATCAAAGGAAGCAACCGAGGAGCAATAATGGCTAACATGCGAACAACTCAAGGCATGTGATGATTTCGGTAAATATAAACAATAAAACCCATGAAGCAGCATCATTTTAGGATTATGAGAGTATGATGAACCCGCATTTCTAAAAATAATAGTATTACACAATGATATATAAGAAGAAGAAGAAGAAGAATAAGAAGAAAGATGGTTTCTTTTAGCAGAAAATAAATATGCACTAACTCTCCTCATCAATGATAGATTTAAAACCACCAAATTTGCATAGATTGTGAAGAAAGATCCATTTTTTTGAACTTCATGAACTAAATTTACAAGGAAAAGAGAAACTATGAATATTTGGGTATAAATTAAGAAATCGAATTACAAGTACCAAACGGAAGACAGAGATGGCAGCGGAGACACCCCTATCCGCTTGTGTTGAAGAGGCGAACCGATGAACCTAGCACCTTTGCCCCGTCTATGGCTTTCCCCAAGTTTCGAGGGCTCTGTTTGGACCAAGATCACCACCTCCTAACCCATTCCACTAAAGCCCATCAGTAATATCCGATGGACCAAGACTCCGTTCAAGTCATAAATTTGAGATATACTACTCGTGCAATAAATAATTTATTATTGAATTAAAAAGATTTTATTATTTATCATTATATTAGATAAACCAAACGTTGTTAGATTAGATAAAAATTAGATGAATTGTACAGTGATTGATTTAATAACATTATCAAATAATGTAATCTAATTTTATGGTGAATAATATTTTTATCTAATTTAATGGTATCTAATCTTATTTAATCTACTTGTGAATAATAATAGTGAATTATTAATTACGACATTATAGTATAATAAAGTAAACGACATTGTAGTTTTTACTTAAAAGTTGTTATTCATTATTGAATTAGATAATATTATTTTACGATATTATTAAATCCGTCATTGTAAAATTTACTCCACAGTACACAATTAGATAAATTTTATTATTTATCATTATATTAGATAAATTAGATGTTGTTGGATTAAATAAAAATTAGGTGAATTGTACAATCATAGATTTAATAATATCATCAAATAATGTAGTCTAATTTTTATGGTGAATAATAATTTCTATCTAATTTAATGGTATCTGATATTATTTAATCTACTAATAAATAATAACTTTTATCTAATCTAACGATAAATTATTAATTATGACATAATAGTGTAATAACGTAAACAACACTATAGTTTTCATTTAAAAGTTATTTATTTATCAATGAATTAGATAATATTATTCAACAGTATTATTTGTAGAATTCACTCCACAAATTTATATATTTGTATTATTTTTTAATCATTAATTTTCTCTCTCAATTCTTGTTTTCATTGAATGTAACTATAATTAACAGATAAGAAGAACAAAGGAGTATAAATATTAAAGCTGATTATCAAATATAATACCTTTTCTTTGAGTGGAAAGCATCTTTTAACTACTAAACTTTTTAAAATATTATCGAATTTCCAAAAAAACTTGGTGTATCATACCTTTTAAGTAAAATACATGTTAATACTAAAAAAATTACCACGTGTTTATATATATATATATATATATATATATATATATATATATATATATATATATATATATATATATATATATATATATATATATA
>CATIWR010450224.1:0-21898 GCA_949677035.1 Omphalea diandra | reverse complement strand
TTTTATATTTTATTTTAAAATATTTTAATACTTTATTTTATAATATTTTATACATTTTATTATTATATTATATTTTAAAATATATAATAATTTTATTATGTTATGTTATAATAAAATAATAAAATTATTATATAATATTTTAATAAAATAATAATATTAATATATGCAGTCTTGCAGTCTGCTGCAAGGTAGCCTTGCAGTGCTGCAAGGCTGCCTCTTGCAGCAGAGATTCCTGTTGCAAAAGCAGCACGAATCTCTGCTACGTCCGCCAGAATAACTGGTGGACGTAGCCCGGTCAACTAAAAAATTTTAAAAATTTATTTATCCACCAGAATAACTGGTGGACGAAGAGTAAAAAATTCAAAAAAAAAATCGTTTATCTACAGTAACATCCGCCGGTTTAACCGGCGGACGAAAGTTGTTGTTTACCCCATTCTGCTAATTATTTTTTGAATTGTTTTATTTTTATAAATATTTTTTAATTCATAATATTTTCCTAATTTCTTTTTTACACTAATTTGAAAAATACCCCGAGAGCGTGAGTGACAAGTGAAAACGACGAGTGACAGATGGCAACGGTGGGAAGATGATAGAGTGTGAGTGATAGGTGGAAAGGGAAAATGAGTGACGCATGAGATAGGATGAGAGGACAAGAGAGAGAGAGGAGTGGTTGGGTAGAAAATGCAAACAAAAGAAGGTAGATGGATTAGGGTTAGATTAAAAGGTGCTTTTTTAAGTCAGTTTCTTCAATTTTTTAGTATCTAAAAATCAAAATTTTAATATCTTTGTAAATTGGACTGAACTGATAAAGTGTATAAATCAAATTGAAAAAATCAAATTGTGTTAATTCCATTCGATTTATTACTTTTTTCAAAAATTTGCTCACCCTCGTCCTATTTCTAATAGGAAGGAGGACTCTGATGCCACATCCTCACTTGTCTTCAATTAATTAATTAATATTTTGATAAAACAAATATTCGCTTTATTTCAAAAAATTATCATTATTCAAATTTCACATTGTTTAATAAAATATACATTTAAGGTTTTGCTAACTCGCTATTTATAGTATATTTTTTTTATATCCTCAATTATATTTAATAAAAAATAATTTAATAATTAATGAGGGTAAATTAAAAAGATTGTTTATAAATATTTTTGATTTAATAAATGCATGTTGAAACATCTCAAAAAAAATTAACAGACAATCTTTTTTGAGTAGTTTTAAATTTATTTTAAAAATTATTATTGTAATAGTTCACCAATATGTGAATTTAGAACTATTTATACATGGCCTCATTTTGAACATACTTGTGGACTCAAATTTTGGGATCAGTTTGGTAGAAGTGGATTTGACAGTTTATAATATTATGGGCTCATGGTGATGATGGGCACTTGTCAAGCTTACCGTTACACCCCGTTGGCAGTGAGCTTTTGCACAAGTTTAGCTTTCAAGCTTGGACTTGGCCCATAGGATTAGTGTATGAAATTTGTATGTATTTGTTACTTGTTCATAGACTTTGTATTTTACTAGGATTCTTATATATAATATATAAAGAAGTATGACTTATAGAAAAAGGTTCTGAACCTACACAGAAATACAATATTCTTTTTCCAAATCTTGTTCTTTGTTTTTTACTTTATTTTCTATTTTTGGTTAAAGGGATTTTTGATATTAACAATACCTTACAATAAGACTCGATTATTGTTATTAAATTTACTCTTGGATTTTTTAGGGAAAACAACAACTAACCGTGATAATTGTTATAATAAAACATAAAAAGAAAATAAAGTTCAGTGTTGAAACTAATTAATTAATTGCTTTGCAAACTCGTCTAATCTCTCCTTGTGAACCTGTTTTGAGGCCAATATTCCCCAACTTCACCGTTGCTCTAGCAAAATCACGTTTAAAAGAAGACCATCTATTTCCAGCATAGAAGTCCAGTATACGCTTGGTACTCACATCATCATAAAGCCTAGCATCTGATGCTATCACCGCAAACCCATTTCTAATATTGTGAAAGATTTGATCGTCAAATTTTGATTCAGATGACCAGTCAAGAGGTAATCGGACATTCACATCTCCACCAAGAGGGCATCGAGCTTTAAGTTGTCGTAGAAACTGAGGATTGATTGCAGGGTCAGAATCACCATTGCCTGTGAAATTGTAGAGTCTCTTTGGCATGAAGAAGCATGCAGTTGTCCCAATTGTATGCCCACCTGAAAATTTTTGCATTAGGTTCGCCGGACTAAACCAATAAATATTTTTTTTATGTTAAAAATGCAATTGCTAAGGATTTTTTTTTTAATTCAATTCTAATTGGATTAGAACTCACATTTCTGAAAATGATTCTAATATTACAAAACCAAGCATTTGGGTTGAAAGGTAAATTTCGATTACAGATTGCAGTTATAATATTGAACCAATTTGAGAGGGTTTCTCTGATTGTCATGTTTATTAAACATTTGTTGCTGAGTGGTTATGAGAATGTAGATATTAACAATGGCTCCTGGTGCTAATTTAATATAGAATTGAGAACTAGAAAAAAGGGGGGGAAATGCAATAAGGCGCAGACCACCACTAAGAAGGACAAGGTCATTATCTGAAAGGCCCTTCTCTCGGAACTTGGACTTGAGAAGCTCAATGGAGTCATCAACATCAGGCATATCGGCAGCAAGTGAAACATTTGAAACCCGACCGTCTCTCCGCCCAGTTGGGACGTCATAAAAAGGTCCACCAGTCTACAAACGTATATAATAACAGTAATTACATTGTTATGTTCATTATGATATCATGATATGAGTCATGCATGAAACAACTACCAAGGCAACAGCGTCACGAGCAGCTAAAGCCACAATGTCAGCACAAGAAACGACTCCAGGGCAAGATGCTTCCAATTGCGTCTTAGCATCTTGTATCACTTCAAAACATGCAACACCCAAGTTCCCTTTTGCACTTCTCTCACCAAACTCCCCATTCTCGAGCAGAATTGACCCATCACAGCCCTGATTACAAAAAGGGAAAAAAGAATCTTCCTTAATTAGATCAAACTAAACTAAAGCTCATTAATGCTATAAGTCTTTAATTTTATCACTTTAGCATAAGTGACCTCAACGAAGCAATCATGGAAGAAGAGCCTCAGCAATCTTGCAGCAACCTGGTGATCAACAGAAACGGCAAATTGAACAGCATTGCGGACAACAAACTCAGCCAAGGGGCATGTCTGAGAATAGAACCCAGTTTGGAGTTGCCCTTTTGAAACACTAATAAAGCGAGAATGAATTATAAGAAGAGCAAAAAGCAGAAGTTTAGGATTGTAATTGAGCATTTTTAAAACTTCATCAATTGAACAAAGAATGGATTGCTAGTTGTGGGAATCAGACAGTTGGAGAAGTGTGTTTAAATAGATGAGTAGAGCAGTAATGCGTCCAAAACTGCATGCATTTTGGTTCTAGTTCCTGCTGCCACCTTTCGACTTTTTCCTTCTGTCTTCTCTATCAATGGCACGATAGAGTCCGCTGACCAAAACCTTCATATGGTGGCTTTAAAAAAAATGAAAAATTATATAATTAAATTTGTAAGCTTCAAATCTCCAGTGGCCCTAAATCAAAAGTAGCAAACTGCCACAATGCGTTTCATTTCCATGTATACATCAGAGCCAACCAAATCAGGACTAAAAGATAGGCCACTACTGACTAGTTTATCATTAAGACTTGGGGAGTAGTTAGAGAGTTGGAGGCTTGGGGGTGAGACGTGCCGTGTTTAGAATGTAACAGCTGGCAAAAGCCGCAGAGAGCTCTCTTCTTTCTTTGCATGCAAAATTGCAAATGGAGATATCTGTGTACTTCGTTCGAGGCTTATCCCTACTGGGTCAGTCAGGACATAGTTTCCTCTTAAATATGGCCTACCAAGCCAGCCTTGGTTAGGTCGCGACGGACAGCTTTTGACGAGGTAAGAATTTTTTGTCTTGGGTATAAAATTTTCCACGAGAGGGGAGCGAAATGAAGACATTTTTCTAGTGTTTTTAAAATTGGATCCACGAGTGAACTCAGTGGCGGAGCTAAAATTTTATTTCAATGAATCGATATATGTATGTTTATTCATACATTTTTATTTTAATTATATTATGATAATTGTATTTTTTATTTTAAATCAGAGTTTGGGTGAAAAAATTAAGTGAATCTCAATTTGAGTATGTCTAAAATTATATTTTATAGTTTCATGATGAATAATTAGTTAATTTTATATTTTTTATTCAATTATTTGCTCAAATAGTGATTTTTTATTCGTAAATTTGTCTTTAATTAATTAAATTATGATATTTTTATTAAATTTAATTTTCTTTAAGTATTTACTATGTATAAACAATAAGAAAGTTTATTAAATATCAATTGAAATAATGAACATATAAAATAGCAGAAAAATATAATTAATTATTAAATCTGTTTTTATTTTTACATATAAAAGCTAAAAAACTGGATTCATTAATGAGATTTTATAAATTTTCTTTTTTAAAAAAACTAAAAGTTTGATGGATCAAAACTTAAAATAATATTTTTTTTAGTGGCCAACGCTAAATTTTTAGTGGGGTAATTAATATATTTAACTAAAATTTATATTTACAAAGTTCATTGGGATCATTGGATTCTTAATCATGGATCCCGAATCATATAACACTAACACTATAGTTCGAGCGCCCTACCATAGTTGCACGCGTGTCTATATATATATATATATATATATATATTAAGGAACAATTATGAATGAAACATTTTAAATTTAAATAATAAATATTATTTTTATACATTAAATGTAAATATAATAAACATTTTAAAATCAATTAATGAACAATTATGAATGATGAATATTTTAAATTTAAATAATGAATGTTGTTTTGTTTTTTAGGAGAATTATTTATCTGATTTTAATGATGCAATTGCTATCGGAAAATGTAATAAAAAAATTTTTAAAAAATGCACAAAAAGTATAAATATGTACATATAAAGTAAAGAAATTGAGATGAAGGCAAATAATGTTAAGACTATAGTGTAATTGAGATAGTGCTGCGTTTTGTATCCTACGATCATGATGTTACATAGTCCAAGATCCATGATATAATATATTGAGATTATTTGACCCACTGAGTTAAAGCTAACTTCATTTCTGAGTGAATTGATTGATTAACCAATTTTCACTTAAGATATAATGATTTAAAATTTAAAATTATGAAAATATTTCCAAAATAAAAAATATTGTAAAAAATATGTATATAATATTCAAAATAAAAATAAAAATTTTAAAAATAGATTCAAATCTACTTGAATTAGTTAATAATTTAATTCTTAATTTTTATTGATACAACTGATTCACGTGGTTCAATTTTTAAATATTTTCTTTTTAACGTAGCTAGCCAATTTAGCTTTATGGTGAAAAACAAGCCAAAACTATCTGGTTTGTTATTAATGCTAAGAGTATAAATGAATCGAGACAATGTGTAAGTTATTTGAGATCAATTCAAGAAATATTTAAAATTAATTTGAAATTAATTAAGTAGAGCTCGAGCTATTTGAATAATCGAACGAGTCGAATTCGAGTATCAAAATACTCGATTCAAGACACTCACTAGTTTAATCAAGTTTAAGCTTATCAATCGAGGTTAATCGATTTCTATTTAATCGAACTTATCCAAACCTAGATTTTAATCTATAGATTTAAAAAAAAAAAACCTAATTGAGTCGAATTCATGCATTCAAGTATTTGACCGAGCTTAAACTTAAAAATTGAAGTTTGAGCTCGAACTTGAGCCTCAAATTTTCAAGTCGAGCTCAGCTCGAATTTGAGTTTAACAAAATTCGACTCGACTCAATTCAATTACATCTCTGTGAGCACATGACATAGACTTTCAAACTACATTGATATTGAATTACAAATTTTTTATTCAAAAGTGAAATCTGTAATTGAACTATTGCAATTATAAAAAAATAAAATGGATATGAATTTTGGAATTTTTCTATTCTATAACTATGTCAAACCATTTTGAATTATTTCATAATTAAAAGATAGTTGTTTCAAATTGAAATGATCTTTATATTATAAATGATTATATATATATATATATATAAATTAGTATTTAATTCTATATAAACTTAATGAAGTAATAATAAAAATAAAAATATCTAAGCTCTATAAAAAAACATAATTTATAACTCGTCAGTCATACTCTAATGCTTTCTTTTGATTTGTGCGTAAGCATTTTTGAATTGTGGATTAGTAAGTTGTATTATATGTTAGACTTTAAAAGGTTAATTTATACTTGACAATTC
Organism: Omphalea diandra; assembly: GCA_949677035.1. Taxonomy (NCBI): domain Eukaryota; kingdom Viridiplantae; phylum Streptophyta; class Magnoliopsida; order Malpighiales; family Euphorbiaceae; genus Omphalea; species Omphalea diandra. The sequence goes on along the minus strand of CATIWR010450224.1, from coordinate 15,577 downwards.
TTAATTATTGGTAATTAATAATGTCCATTTAATTGAAATATATAGACTTTCATAAAGCATTAAAAAGACACATTATTTAATGCGAAACTGCTACTGGAAAAACGAAAAGCCTACAGATAGACCGTTGCACCATAAAAGACAAACACGTCACTAGATGAATCATCTTGAGCAACTACCAGGCATAAATGCTCAGACAGACTGAGGGGGGACTCCTAGCTAAATATTGAGCAAAGAAGTATGGAAGCATGGAGCAAATCACAACCAAAACAAGGAACAATCGATCATCATCGCACTGCACAAAGGATCAGAATGGGATTTGTCCATTATTATTAAAGTGGACTTACCATTTTTGAATTTTTTGTGTCAAGGATCTTGTCATGATTCATGGGATTGATATTTCGAGATTCTTACCTTATATGTAATAACCTCTTTTCTTATATGTAATAGCCTCTTTAGAGCATGTTTGGTGCTATTGAAAAAAAATATGATTTTGAGACTAAAAAACATGACTTTGAAAAAAAAGTTTATTTTTAAACTTTTATGTTTTATTTGTAAAAATTATATTTAAAAAATCTATAATCAGATAAGAGAATTTTTCTTTTATTTTTTAATCTCAAAATTAGATTTTTCTAATAGTAATTCCAAACATGCTTTTAATATAAAGAGAACCTCATTGGTTCAAAATAAGCATCTTCTTTTCTAATCTAGTTATCACTTATATACAATTTATTTTTCTATATTCCTTAGCAATTATCAATAATTTGTAAGTGTACTGCATTTAGCAGTGAGTATAAACATTATTGAATGTATTGAATTAAAATTTTAGAGTTTGAATTAATTGAATTATTTAAAATTTTTATGATTATTATGATGACAGTGAAAACAACAAAATATAATTACAGGAAATAGTTTTACATACTGTATATAAAAATGTACGAGTAGAGAAACTTTTTGAAGATCCAATTTTTTGTTATTAAAAGAATCAAAATATTTGGTGAGGTATTAGTTGCTGCCAATCCAGTAATGAAGTGCATTACCCAAGTTAAAATAACAAAAACAAAAGCAATTAGTCTGGGACTCCAAGTAGTTAAGGATGTTTGCTTCAACTGAATCATTTTAGAAAGTGATAATATGCAAATTATAGATTTGCTTTGAAATGAGATCAATACATTAATAAGCTAAGAATTGCTTTGAAAGATTCAAGCAAAGGGTCTGATCATGTTCGGCATAAAGAAAACATAGTTGCTTTTCTTTTAGCTGCTAGTGCAAGTATCACATTTTTAAATATTTGGATGGAGAATAGAATAATTCCTTTAGATCCTGTTTAAAAGAACAAATTTTAAAACATTTCAATGAAAAATTATATTTAAGGATTCTCTTGTTTGAAAGTTTGTATTTAAAACAATTCAATTTTATCATTTTAAAAAATAATTTGATGAGAAAGTTAAATTAAATAAAAAATCATTGGAATGTCAAAATAAAAAAAAATCATAAGATTTTAAAAGAATTCATTCTAATTAAAAATTGAGTTAAATACGTTGACCTTTTGAGTTTTTTCATATTATACCATTTAGCCTTTCACTTTTGTAAATTATATTAATCAGTTTTAATCTCGTTAAACTATATCAACTTTTTGTCCATTTTTTACACAATTTTTATTAGTCAAAAGCTAAAAAATTAATCAACTAAAATTTATAATTTAAAATTTAAAATTTTCACTATTATCCTTTTTTCTCCCTTTCTTCTTTTCTCTACATTTTCCTTCTCACCATCAACAACAAAATAGTTGATCATTAACAATCCAACAACCCACCATCATCATCGCCAGACTTGATGAATATTTGAGATTTAGATAATTTTATTGTTATGAAATTCCTTTCTTGAATCTTAATTTAACACTCCAAATTATCAAATCACATCTTAAATTTTCCTCATTTACAACATTTCTCTCCATTGACTCCACCTATCTCTACTGCTTATGGTCCTTCATATCCTGGCTCACCCAGTTCTTCTGCCTTCAAATTTATGCTCGAAATTGACTTATTTTGCTCTTCTCTTTTGATCCCACCTCTAGAGCTAGTTTGCTTCTATAGTTTAAGTTTCAAATCTATATGATTACAATCCAACATCGTCTTATAATCCTCACAATGTTAGGCTTAACAATATGAGCAACGAGTTGTAGAACAACTTGATAGGAGAGAAAGAGGAAGTGTCTTTATTGGTTTTTTGGATGGGTTTGCTGGTTTGTATACATATTGCTTTTTAGTTTGTTTTTGAAATAAATTAGTTTTGTACTGCTCCCAATTACAGCAGAGGAGGGAACTACAAGTTTGGGATTTTGGGCTTCAGATTGTCGTTTCTCCAATTGATATTCTTTACGTGATAATGTCCAGCGGTTTGAATTCGTGCATGGTTGGGCAGCAAATGACTTCCATAGTATTAATACGACACTAGATATAGTTAAATTCATAGATTTTTGTTTATGAATTATACAAGCAATGGTGAATGAGATTCAATTGAGGATTTGATTAGTGAGTTGTAATTTTTTTTTTTTTTTTACAATTATTCAATGAGTTTTTATTTGTTGTTATAAATAATTATGCAATTGGTTTTGAGATCTTCATCTTGTTATTTTCATTGTCATCATAAATTTTTATCAAAATTTGAATTCTTTAAATGGTTGAAATTTCAATAACTATGTTTGATTATTCAAACCGTAATGGTGGTGGTGGTAATTATTTGTGTTTGATATTTTAATATTGTGGTAGTGATGGTAATTATTTGTGTTGTTATTTTAATATGACAGTGGTGGTGTACAGAGTAAAAATCGAAATAAAAATAAAGGATAATATTGACTTTTCATATTAATAAAACACAAATTTTAACAAAGTCCAACATAATTAAAATTGAAAGATATTTTAATATAATTTTTGAAAGTGAATGATTAAGTAATATAATATGAGAAAATCTAGAGAGTCAAAGTATTTTTAACTCTTAAAAATTTTAGAGAAAATTACTTTACTAATCTTATAACTTAATTTAGCATTATATTTATTTTAAATAAATACGAGTATTTAAGGGAATAAATTGACTTAAATTCATTCTAGATTTATTCCCAATAATATAATTCAATTGAATGATATCAGTTCCAAATTTATTCCAAACAATAGAACTCTATTACAAAATAAAAATTTTCTCACTAATAAAGGTTTTTTTCTTACACGATTTATTCCGAAGAGAGCTTTAGTTTGTATTGAGGCTGATAGGCAAGTCTTTTATTTTGTCTTAATACAATGCTGTGAATATTTAAATATTTTTGTATGCTTTATTAAAATTGTAATAATATAAATTATTAATATGAATTTATATATAATACACATGCTAAAAAAACTAGTATAAAATTCAAATTATTATATAGTTTTTACTAAGTGTCAAGTAATGTATTACATAGTTTTTTCATGTATTAAATAATTATTTTATTTTATTAATTTTTAAAATTGTCACATATTTTAAAACTCAACATAATTATGATTTCAAAAAAAAAAATTCAAGATAATTAAAAATTAGTTCAAATTAAATAATAATTTGGGTATGATATGAATTTTATATTAAAAATATTATTTTTTAAATATAAAAATTGAAAAAATATATTATTTCATAATTGATCAATATGTAAAATTTAATATAATATAAATTTAGTATTTAAATTCTATAAAAAATTTAAGATGCATAATGGCAAATTTACTACTAGTAAACCGATGTTTTAGTTTAGTGGTAAAGTGAAACCATATAAAAATGAATATTAAAAATCAAATTTTATTAATATAATTATCTTTTCTTAATACTTGAAAAAAAAAAATACTACTACTAATATTATATTAAATGAGAATAAGTAAATCATTAATTTTGAATCATGATCTATTAAATATTATTAAAGTAGAAGCCACTGATATCAACATTTGTACATGTGTTATCTTCTTCTTTAATTTTTTTCTCCTAGTTCTCTTTAGTTGACATAATAAATGTTATTCAAATAAATATTTTTAGAGACTCTTATTTTTTCAATGCAATCTTTAAAAAAATATAAATAACAATTCGTTTAGTTTTCATATAATTTAAAAAAATAAAAAATTAATTTAGTTATTTTTTGTAATTACTTAATTTTCCCATATAATCTTAAAAAATATACAATCACTTAATTTTTATTAATCTTTATTTCTATTTTTATTTATTGTCAAATTTTTATTTAATTCATCAAAATTCAATTCATTATAATTATTTTTATTTATAAATTTAAACTAGTTATAACATTAACTATTTATTTAATATAAATATATTTTTAATAAATTTTATCAATTTAAGTTACATACTAAATGGAATTATTATTATAATAGCGTAACAGCGTGAGATAAACCTCGTATAGATACATGAGAAGACCATATCAAAATGACGTCGTATGCGGCTTCAGACGGCAGGCTTGATGGGTCAATTAAAAGCCCAAGTATTAAATTAACCGTTTAACCCCAAATGCAAATCCCGGATTCCCCCCCTTCTTCTTCACCGCCCTATCTATTTAGGGCTGTAAATTTGCACTACCAAATTTCAAACCACATCTCTCTATAATCCCTACATCTACCAGCACCAAAATTTGATCCACAAAGGGACGCCATGCGTCGTCATAGAGACGAAGACGACGAGGAGCTCTATGGAGAAGACGAGGATTACGACGACCAGCAGCAGGTGATGGACGACGAAGTGGAAGAGGAGGACGAAGAGGAGGAAGAAGATAGGGGAGGGTCGAGCAGGAAGAGGCGGAGATCTGATTTCATAGATGATGCGGCCGAGGAGGATGACGAGGAGGAGGAAGAAGAGGATTATGACGATGATGAGTATGGCGGTGGAGGTGGTAGGCGGCAGAAGGCGAAGCGCAGGTCCGGGACTCAGTTCTTTGACCTTGAGGCGGAGGTTGATAGTGATGAGGATGATGAGGAGGACGAGGATGCCGAGGACGGTAGGTCTTTTTTTCCTTTTTTTTTTTTTTGGGTTATTGGATGGGATTTGATGTGTTTGATTTAGTTGAAATTAGTGTTTGGGGTTGAATTATGAGTAATGGTAATTTAATGCTTAATTAATTGATTAATTGATTTTTTGGCTTAATTTAGGGGAAATTATAGTCAAGTAGGTAGGATTTTTTATTAGCTTTAATGATTTGCAGTTTGATGTATTGATGTTTAGAGAAGTTTTTGCTTTTTGTTTGTTTGTTTGTATGGTTGGTTTGCCTTTTGGATTTAAGGAGTGAATCAGTTGGGTAGTGACTGAGTGCCAATTGAGTTTCTGTTTAGAGGATTGCATATGGATATGCTTGTTTCATTTAGGTTATGGGAGAACTGATTGCATATACATATGCTGGTTTCTGTTGGTGGGTATGGTATTCATGTCAAGAAATTGTGCGATGGAGCACTGGAAGATTTGCAGAAACTATGCATTTATGCTGCAGTAGAAAGAAGAAGTTAACCTGCTTGCATTTGGAGTGGGTCTTCCAAATATATAATTTATTATAGATGCTTAATTTCTTAGTGCGGTGGATGTGTCATCTTCTCATGTCTGCTGAGTAGGTTAGTGTGCAAAAAAGCAAATGAAAATTTGGTGGACATGTGTTGAAGTTCCTTCAAGATGTGTTTACACGAATTGAAGAAATACTTTCAAGAGTCAGTGTATTCAGATATTATTGTGGAAGTGGCTGTAGTATCCTAGTCTTTTATAATCTCTGTGTCAAGCACATAGTACACTTAAGGACTCAAAACTAGACTTAGTTGGTAAAGAAAATGCTATTTGAGGATTTAAAACTAGGGTTATGTATCTAATGGTGGTCAAACATGCTTTTTTGGACGAAAACTAGGGTATATGAATCCAGGGATTGCTGAGTGTTTATGCAATTAATTTTACTAGTATTCATGTGTTAACCAGTGCTTGGTTAATGAAGATATTTCCTTGTTAAAGACTGTGAGACCAAGTGTTGTGGATCTTCTGGGAATGAGGATCCTTTTTGCTCCTTGGATTAGAATTTTACCATCTGAGTTTTCTGGTCTGTGAAAAAAGTAGGTGAAAAATTATGTTTCTAAAATTATTGATATATAACCACCAGTAGCAAGGTATTTAGCAGATTGCAATGATTGGAATTGGTGATATTTTCATTGCAGCAATACAGCACCATTTGCATTTCAATGGCAATGCATGCATTTAACTAATTCCTTTCTTTGCTCTTCGTTTTAACTGAATTCTAAATAAATTGAATTCCTTTCTTTGTGTTATTCTTTTATTTTTATTTTTTTACATTTTCTGAAGTTCCATATTCTTTATTTGTTATGTGGTAATACCTTTTGTACCGGTTCTTCCACTTGCAATTATGATTGTTTACATGTTCAGCCAATCATCAGTATTCAGCATTATCGGAGGGCTGTTTTATTTTATGTTTTTTTTTTTCAATGGATAACATGGAGACTTTCAGGAACATATGATTCTCTCAGTTTCTTTTTCTTTGATTGGCCATCGTTAATCCTGAAGATGACGGGTTATTTGAAGTGGGGGATTTTTTAATTTGGCATTTGTGCTTTGTCACTTAGTGATTTTTGTTATGATACAGTATGTGATGCCACTTGCTTTATCACAGGCATCTGGCATTAGTCTGGATGTACTTTCTTCTTTCTTGTTTTTTTTAAGGAATGTTTTTGGCAGTTGGTTTCATTTATGGACTAGTTTAGATTGAATTTGATACTGTGTCCCCCTTTTTTTATGTGACCATGTATCTCATTTTCTTGGGGATCATATGATTACTAAGTTAGCATAGACTGTAAACTATGCATATGCTTGCAAGTTTCCAATGGTAGTTCCATTTCTTCAGTCATCATTTAACTATTATAATTGTATTTGATTTTGTTTAGCCTATGAATTTGCACGATAAAATATTGAAGTAGACATTTGATAATGTAATCAAGATGGAAAATGGTCCTTTATTGGGGTTATTTAGACTTAAATGTTGATTTTTGGCTTGATATGGTGAAGGCTGAGGTTGGTAACGTACATGCAGATTTCATAGTTGATAATGGAGCTGATTTACCGGATGAAGATGACGGTAGAAGGGTTCATCATAGGCCATTACTCCCTCGAGAGGAAGACCAAGAAGATGTTGAAGCACTTGAGAGAAGCATTAAAGCAAGGTATGCCCAGTCAAGTCATACTGAATATGATGAAGAGACTACAGATGTGGAGCAACAATCTCTTCTTCCATCTGTTCGGGATCCAAAGTTATGGATGGTTAAATGTGCTGTATGTTTCTCATTTTTCTGTGATTTTATCATGCAGATATGGTTCATTATATTTAGCTTTGTCTTCAATGTATTTGTTAAGCCGTGCTTTAATGTATCCAGATTGGTCGTGAACGAGAAACAGCAGTTTGCTTAATGCAAAAGTATATTGATAAAGGATCTGAGTTGCAGATCAGATCTGCTATTGCTCTTGATCATCTAAAAAACTTTATTTATATCGAGGCCGATAAGGAAGCCCATGTGAGGGAGGTATATCCTTGAAATCAAGCCTAGCACTGTATATGGAGATCAACTTTTGGTGTTTGCTAATAACTTATAGCTTTAATGTGGCTTAAATCATTTTCTGCTGCTTCAGGCTTGTAAAGGTCTACGTAATATATATGCCCAGAAAATAATGCTTGTCCCTATCAAAGAAATGACTGATGTTCTTTCAGTTGAAAGTAAAGCAATAGATCTGTCAAGGGATACCTGGGTCAGAATGAAGATTGGGACTTATAAAGGGGACCTTGCCAAAGTATGTTTTAGGACCTTTATTTTACCAGCTGTATTGTTTATCAGATTTGCTTTGCAAATGTTTATCACTCTCTTTTCTCCTTTCTTTTTTCCAAGGTAGTAGATGTGGATAATGTGCGGCAAAGAGTTACGATAAAGTTGATTCCGAGGATCGACTTGCAGGCTCTTGCAAATAAACTGGTATATAGATTCTTTCTATGGGATCATTTTAGTGCAATGTGAATTTTTCTGTTTACATATGGACTTGTCCAATTATGTTTCATAATGATGGTTTTCTTTTTTTCAAATTTTTTGACAAGTGGAAAACATTAAATACAAATTCGGTAATTTTCTTCCATTTTATTGTTTTCATCATTGTTTGGCATGAGAAATGTAAGAGCAAGATCTTGCCAGTGTGCTTTCATAATTATAAGATATTTTAGGTTTTTTTGTTTGAATTTTTTATAGGAGGGCAGAGAGGTTGTAAAAAAGAAGGCATTTGTTCCCCCTCCACGTTTTATGAACGTTGATGAAGCTCGGTAATGCTGATTTCTCATTTTCTTATTGTAGTATAATTATATCAAATCTCAATGTTGATGAAGTGATGTTTTATGTTCTTATAATGCTTTTTTTTTTTAATCAGAGAACTGCATATTCGTGTGGAGCGAAGAAGAGATCCTATGAGTGGTGACTATTTTGAAAACATTGGTGGCATGCTGTTTAAAGATGGATTCTTGTATAAAACTGTGTCGATGAAATCAATTAGTGCTCAGAATATCAAGCCTACTTTTGACGAGCTTGAGAAGTTCCAAAAACCTGGAGAGAATGGAGATGGTGACATGGTCAGTTTGTCAACCTTGTTTGCGAATAGAAAGAAAGGCCACTTTGTGAAGGGTGATGCAGTTATTATTGTCAAGGGTGATTTGAAAAACCTTAAGGGATGGGTTGAGAAAGTCGATGAAGAAAACGTTCATATCAGACCTGAAATGAAAGATCTTCCTGTAAGAAATATTTGAATAAATATTTTATAATTCTGTCTTCTATGTTTCCCTATCAGTATCATCGAATTATTTGCATTTATGTGGTTTTCATTTGTTCATCTCTTATTTTTTTTTATTGTCAGAGAACTATTGCAGTGAATGAAAAGGAGCTGTGCAAGTATTTTGAACCAGGTAATCATGTTAAGGTTGTCTCTGGTACCCAGGAGGGTGCCACTGGTATGGTTGTTAAGGTTGAGCAGCATGTGCTCATCATTCTATCTGATACAACTAAGGAGCATGTGAGTAATAAATTCATCTATGACAATTGAATTCTTGAGGATGAGCTTTGTTACAGGAAAACAATGTGTAGAAATGATGTGAATATCTCATGTCTTCAGATCCGAGTTTTTGCGGATGATGTTGTAGAAAGCTCTGAGGTGACTACTGGTATTACAAAAGTTGGAGAATATGAGCTACATGACCTTGTGCTACTAGAGTAAGTTATGTTCTTTGAGAATCATTTATTGTTAAGAAGTCTTATTTGTTTTTACTATGTGGTGCAGATTTGTTTTTCTCTTAATTATTGCTTGGGGTCTTACGTGTCTAATCTATGTGTTTCAGTAATATGAGCTTTGGTGTGATCATACGCGTAGAAAGTGAAGCCTTTCAGGTGAGTAATTACTCATGTACCTAAATGTGTAGTAAGCACTCACTTTATGTTTTCTTAAATGCCATCATTGACTTCAGGTTCTCAAGGGTGTCCCAGAAAGACCTGAGGTTACTCTTGTTAGATTAAGAGAGATCAAATGCAAGATTGAGAAGAAATTTAATGTACAAGATCGGTACAAGAATACCATATCACCGAAGGATGTTGTTAGAATTATTGATGGTCCTTGCAAAGTGAGATTCTTAATTGCTGTCTGATTTGTCTTATCATCACATATGTGTAGTTTATCATTTATCCTTTGTTTCTTGTTAGGGCAAGCAAGGCCCAGTAGAACACATATACAGAGGAGTCTTGTTCATCTACGATCGCCATCACCTTGAACATGCTGGATTTATCTGTGTTAAATCTCATTCTTGCGTTGTTGTGGGAGGAACACGGGCCAATGGTGACAGAAATGTATGTCTTTCATTTTTTTTTCTAAAGCAAAAAAAGAATTTTATTTAGTAGTCAAAGTTGTGCCCTTAGCTCTCAGTGTTATTAAGTTTTGCTTTAATGAGTGAATGGTTTAGATAGGTTCTTTCTAATTACAAATTATTGTTTAAAATGCTGATGAGTTGGCAGGTTATGTTGTGTCACTATAGGTTTTTCAAGGCTTTTCTTATTTTTCTTTACTCAAAGTTGCTGTTAATTGATATATATTAGTGATTGATTGAAATATTTTTTCATCAAAATGTTGCGAAATCATCAAGTTGCTGTGGATAAATTTAAACATGAATTTCAAAGTGAAAATGAGTTAAAGCCATTTACTGATTAAATGGGCTAAAATAATTCTAGGGAAACTGACACTTGTTCTCTGATGAATTAATTCAGGGTGATTCCTACTCAAGATTTAGCAGTTTCAAACCTCCTCCACGAGTACCCCCATCACCAAGGAGATTTCCAAGAGGTGGTCCCCCATTTGAGTGTAAGTTGCTGTTGGTATATATTTTCATATTTAAACAAATTTTATCATTGTCTTTGTTAACTCTGCTTTAATACTTGAACACCCCTGCCACTAAACATGATGTTTATGTTGTAATATTATTGATATATCGGTTCACAAAGAATTTGTCATCAACTTGTGATGCAATGCCACAGCTGGAGGAAGGAATCGGGGTGGAAGAGGAGCACATGATGCCATGGTTGGTACCACAGTAAAGATACGCCAGGGTCCTTTCAAGGGCTACCGTGGGCGGGTTGTAGATATCAAAGGCCAATCTGTTAGAGTGGAGTTGGAGTCCCAAATGAAAGTTATTTTAGGTAAGTGTTCATTAATATACGGTATATGGTTGATTGCCAGTTTTTTGTGTTTTCCATACGAATAACTGCTGTCATATGTGCAGTTGATCGCAGTAATATTTCTGATAATGTGGTTGTATCTACCCCCCACCGGTAATTGATATTCTGCCTAATTTTTTTTTGTTTTAAAAAAACTAGTTTTATATTTCGCCCTTTCTGATTTTTTTTTATGTGTGTGTGTGTGTTGATATTTCTTAACTAGGGATTCATCTCGGTATGGTATGGGAAGTGAAACTCCTATGCATCCTTCTCGGACTCCACTGCATCCATATATGACTCCCATGAGAGATGCCGGAGGTTCATTCTTTTAATAATAGTTCTTTTGATTGTTTACAAGTTCGGGTTCTTCATTGTTTGTTAAAAAATGTTTTGTCATGTTCCCTTATTTTCTTCTCCTTTGGTTTTGCCCTTGCATTTGCAGCAACACCTATTCATGATGGTATGAGGACACCCATGCGTGATCGAGCATGGAATCCCTATGCACCAATGAGTCCTCCTAGGTTCGATCATGAGTCCTTCTACTGCTAATTAATTTTTGTTTAAAATTCTCTCTTTAAGATCCATTTTGAAAAAGTATTGTTTATTTTGATTGGTGGTATTGCTTATCCCTGAATTTAACTTCTTGAGGAAATTTATGTAGGATGTACATGGATGAGATGTGTTTTTGCTTTAAAAGCATTGCTTATTTTGATTGTTGCTATTGGTTTTAAAGACTCAGTTCTTCATTGATTGGGCCTATGTCTATAAAATTGGCTATCTTAAAATTTGTCGCTTGAAAAATATAGATTTTAGCCATCATTGCTGTCTGGGAGGCTCATCATGGTTCTCTGAAAATTGCTGATGTTCTGTAATTGTTGATTGCAGTATATTGACTGTTACTTGGTAGGTACAGCATTTCTAAGTACCAAAAAGTGATACTGGTTGGGATGGTAAACAGGAGACAGTGTAAAGAGGTTGGAGTTTTAAATTTCAGCCAATAGAAAAGTGTAAAAGGGTTGCATTGTCTTGATGGAAAAAGGAATCTATATTGAATTGTGTGTATTCAGGCTGCACATTAGGTTGACTGAACCAAACTCAATGTTGAACTAACTGAAAGTAACCAACTGAAATATTAGTTCAGTTATGAGATATAACCGAACTAACCAATAGATCAAATAATTATTTCTTACAATTTAAATAATGTTATTTCATATTGGCAATAAAAAATTCATTCTAAATAATATAGTATGTATAATATCATAGTTAATATGCTAATACAGATTGGGTTATTATTTTGAGGTAACCAAATGAAAACCAAAATCCAAATGTATATCAAAAAATGACCAAACCATACTGAAATTAAAAACACGTACTAAATTAATTGGAATTCTATTGATTTGGTTCATTTTTTCGGTTATAACCGAAAAAAGATCACTCCTATTGTGTTCTAGGTATTGTCAATGCCAATATAGAAAGCTGAGCTGATCAAACCTAAATCAACCGTTCCACCTGCTGATATAGTAAAAATGACAACATGGTCAGCATACCATGTTGAGAGAAAATTTTGGAAGAAGAGTTATGTCGGAAAATAAGTATTAATTTTGTTAGTTACTAACAATGCGATGTTTGAAGCTATGCAGTTCGATTCTGAGCAAACACTGATTGTCTACTTTCTGTAGATTTAATCAAGTTATTTTCTGTAGATGACTTTAAATGATTGGAGGTCTTTGACATTACATTTTATAATTTCTTTTTCAAATGCATTGCCTGTTAATCTTATATTAGGAATCTAGTGTGTGATGTTATTGGGTTCTGTTGCAGAGTTCATGTTTATCGTAATTCTGTGTTGATCTTCCTATATGATCTGGTTTCACCTCGTTTTAACTTTTTAGAAGATTATTCTTCTTTTTAATTTTCTATTATTTCCTCTATTTGCTGAATTAATGCATTGTGAATATCTTGTCTTGTAACATCCAGTGCCAGAAATGAGATACATTCTCTGTGCTTTACTAAGGGTTATCAATGCTTTCACTAAGGATTATCAATACTTTACTGATGGTTATTATTGATTTTGTGCCATCTCTTACATTAAGCATATAAAAAACTGTTAATCATGTCAGATATTGGATTGCTCCTGGAGAATAATCTCAACTTATGTAGTAACTAACACTTAATTATTGGAATTCTGATGAAAATCAATATAGGGATAATTGGGAAGATGGGAATCCTGCTTCTTGGGGAACCAGTCCACAATATCAGGTTAGGAACTTGATTTTAGCTCTATTGTCCTGCAAATTTTTTTTTCTTGTTGTCTATTTACGAATAAAAATATTGTTCTTTGCCACCTCTTACCAGCCAGGAAGCCCACCTTCTAGGGCGTATGAAGCTCCAACTCCTGGTTCAGGCTGGGCTAGTACTCCTGGTGGTAGTTATAGTGAAGCTGGAACACCAAGGGATAGCAGTTCAGCCTACGGTAATCTATCATCTCAGTTTGGATTACAACATTAATGGTTATTCTTCCCCTTGTAACCAACTTTGTGTTTGCAGCCAATGCTCCAAGTCCATATCTGCCGTCTACTCCTGGTGGGCAGCCTATGACTCCTAGTTCTGCAGCCTACCTTCCTGGCACTCCTGGCGGGCAGCCAATGACACCTGGAACTGGCGGTCTTGATGTTATGTCTCCTGTTATAGGTATGATCTGTGCTTTTATACCTTTGCTGTTTTAGTTGCAATGATGTGATGGATCTGTCGATGTCATTCATAATATTTGTAGAATTGTTTCCATATTTTTGTTGAAATCGCTTATGCGTTAGGTTACTTATGCAATGCAAAGGAGGTTCTAGTTGATGACTGCAACTAGACATTTCTGGTTTAAATTTTGATTTTGCTGCAGCAACAGGGCCCATATATTATGTTTTCTGGAATTCAAATATGCACATATCTAGTTGAAAGTTCAGTTGGTGGCTTTACTTTGGAAAGAGATAGTTTGTACACTTATTTTGGTGATTATGTGCTCTTTTTTAAAAAATATATATCTTTTTAAATTTTGGAGCTGGTTTTGGGAGCGGGGAGGGAGGATAGGGATGAGAAGGCTATTGTTTGTTTCACGGAAAACATTTTCTTGACAAACATTTTTTTGTATTTTCTAATGTTTGACGTGCTCAGAAAAATTGGTCAACAAAAAAGATTTTTCTAGTTAATGGAAAAATTAAATCATTTCTAGGGATAATGACTTACTTTCCTAAGATAAAGTCATTTGTCAAAATTTAACAAACTCATCTACATTAAAAAATAATCATACAAATGCATATTTATTAATGTATTCATTAGTATTGGTCTTTTTTTTTTTTTTATTACTGACAACCATCAGTAGTTACTTTCGGCCAGTGGCTGTCGCTGAAGATTGGTAGGACTCAGATTTTTTTAAAATTTTTTGGTATATTTTCTCATATAAAAAAATGAGTAGCATGGTTGTGAAAGACGCGCCTGAGGTGCTCATGAGGCACAAGGCGCACCCCTAGTGACTTAAGCCCTGCAAGGCGGGCGATCTTATAAAGGTGCACCTTTGTGCGCCTGGGCTGAAGGCAAGGCACTGCTGAGGTGCTCCTTTTTGATAATTTGCTTTTTGCATGTGTACTTTTTAATTTGAACATGTTATATAATCTAAGCCGCTCATTTATAATCTGATTAAAATAGTTTACTATAGGCTTCCCACACCTAATAATCTCAAGGAAGACAAAAAAAAAAAAAAAAAGAGATTAGGTCGAAAGATAGAGCAGCTGAACTTCATACAAATAAGAAGGAAGTCAATGGCACTGCATCAGCCAACAGAACTTTCATATATTATACGATCACCACTTGTTTTTCTTTTTCAGCTGCACATCCTGGCCAACAGCTGTGTTCTTTTTTTTTTTTGACAAATAATTTTTACTTATGCATTGCTATTATAATGCCAAATTTTTATTGAGCTTTTAGTTATTGAAGATGATGAGGAAGAGAAAATTGAAGAACAAGAGGATTTTAAAGAAGAAAATAAGGAAGAGGATGATTATATTGATTGATCTTAATGGTGATGACTAATTATTATAGACTATAACTATAGTTTTATCATAGAAGATACTTTAGAAATTTTAGTTATAGGACTATAATTATAGTTTTTTGTCTTTTGAATGTATTTTTTTGTTTTTTTTTTATTATGTCTCTTAAATACTCTAAGTTATAATTTTAGGCTTATATTGTGTTTTTAGTCCTATTAAGTTTAGTTTATGAATTTCTAAGGCAAGTGCTTGTGCCTTGGGCCTTGGTTTTAGAACCCCTTTGCTCCTTAATACACCTTTCACCTTTAACAACTATGATAAATAATATAAATATAAAGTGTTTATGGTATAAATTTTATTATAATCTTATAAATGAAAAGAAAATTAGTACTTTTCCATATATTTCAAACATCAGAAAATATCTTTATCGGAACACATTTTTTTTAGAGAATATTTTTCATAGACAAGTTGCTTTCTATTAGACAAATGAGCCTCTGCTGGATTTTTATTGATATTCGAAATCTTATCTTTTGTATGCTTGTATATGGCACTAAATTAACTATTTTTTAACAATGTAATTAAGTTTGTATCTTGTGATTCTATATAGAGTGATTTTATTGTCTTCATCCATGATTCTCAAATTTGCAAGTTGACATGCATTAAATTGCAGGAGGGGACAATGAAGGACCATGGTTCATGCCAGACATACTGGTTAATGTACGGAAGGCAGGAGATGATTCTTCTGTTGGTGTTATCAGG
>CATIWR010450217.1:0-30571 GCA_949677035.1 Omphalea diandra | reverse complement strand
CATTTAGGCTTATTCAACCTTGTTATAGACCAATATAAACGAACCAGCTGTGACTAAAGACAGGCTAGGGTTTAACATCATGTGGATTTTAACCCAAAGTTCCCTTTGTTTGTTAGCTTTAGTTAGGACTCACAGTTGTTAGGATGATTCAGTGGCACTTGTCATGCGACGTATTTTATAGTGTTTGCGGTTATTGTTATTGTAGATGTATGAAATTGGTGTGTCAATGTTCTGATCAATTTCTTTGTAGCTGAACAAATTGAAGTGGATAACATGTGATGAATGACTCGTATTTCTTCAAATTTATAACGCAGGTTTTCTTTCAGATGTTTAAGTGCTAAACTTTAGCATAAACTTTGGTTTGGAGATGCCTTGTTGAAGGCTTAGTCAGCATTTGCTTCTGATACATGTCAGAGAATAATTTTATTGATTCCAAATGGATTTAGCCTAATCGATCCTATCCCATATGTTGACATGTGAAATCAGCTAATTCAATGAGGCTATGTTGTGTTATTAAAGATTAATTACACAGTCAAATCTTTCATATTAATTTTTAACCAACTCAAATCCTTTACCCTTTATGTGGTGTCTTGTTGCAATACGATAATGTCAAAAAAGTAGCAGCTCTAAAAACCCTTAATAACATAATGGAAAAAAAAAATCTATGTACTATAAAGAATACAACATGACATTTTATAAAATCAGTGTATCATCGATGAATTCTGCCAGAACATGGATTAAAAGTTGATTGTTAGAGTCTGTAGGCACGAGTCCTTATGTGGGGTAGGAATTAAAAAGAGCGAGCGCTGAGTCATGAGTGAGTTGCACTTGATGTTATCCACGCGGAGGCGGATTCCATGATTAAGCCTTTCGCTTTATTCACGCTCTGGGGGTGTTCCAAACTTCGTTTATATATTTGCAGCCCAATTACATCTTAAATAGGCTTCAAAATTGGGCTTTTAGTGTCAATAAAAAGTATTTAGAAAAATATTTAAAATAATTCAATATTTTAATATATGAATATAAAAGAAAATTATTATTTTGTCTCAAATTGAGACATAATAAATACGTCTTCATAAGAGTATACTAATAAAATTTAGATGTAAGACAACTCAATTATTATGAGTAGCTTTAGTAAAATTTAAATTTATAATGAAAACACACATGATTATTAAGACATTAATTTGATATTAATAAATAATATTAATTAATTATTTTTAATAAAGACATTTATTATATCTCAATTTTAAACAAATAGTATTATAGAAAAATTCTACGATACTCGAGAGGCATTAGTACTTAAATTCTATCCATTATTTATTTTTATTCATATATTTAAATACATGATAGAACTGATACCCAAGCCACTATAATTCAATTAATTATGGTTCATTTATCATACAAAATTTGAACTTTTTTGAGAGAATAAAGATAAACTAAATAGGTCTACATGACATTCAAATTATACGAAAAAAAAAGTTCCTGGCAGACCCTCAGTGCTTCAACTAAATTAGTATTGGATGTGCACAACAATTCAAATCACATATTTGTTTCTATACTAAGCACGATGCCCTCATGGATTCTGCCTTCCATCCTCTGTTGACTTTATCAATAAATTCTTCAACCCTTCTTCGAAATTCATCGTTTTCTGTCTCGTCGTCAGTAGATGCATCCTTTGCAATATTTGATCCTCTATTATTAACATTGATCAACATTTTGTTCTCATCAACTATATAATACTTGGCCACAATTTCTTGTTTCTTCTCCTCATTTATGCATGTGTTGGTGACTGTTGACATAGGAACTTGGCTTTCTTGACCATAGCAGGAACAGGGTTTTGATCCTATAAGGATCATGACTATGATGAGATTGCAGAAGCAGAAGATGATAAGAGAGTTGGAAGCAGCCTCAGAGATCAACTCTAATGTGGAATCTAACATGGTTGTGAAGTTAAATGAAGTCAACAAGAGCAGAAGAAAGAAGAGGGTTTTAGTTGTAGCGGAAGAGGGAAAAGAAGCGACACAGGGACTTAGGTGTAAGTGTGGAAGCTAATGAGAAATGATGTAATGTAGGCTTTTTATATAATACCAGTTTGATGTACTATATTCAGTGCATTTTGAGAAGCTTCTGGCCAACTAGGACACGACGTGGGCCTTCTCTTCACAAATTATTGCCATTAACTAAATTATTATAAGTCTTTTGTTTTGTACCCAACCGAAACTCACATGGAACCATCTCAGCTTCTCGCAATGTCACCACGTCGACGTCACCACCAGGACTTCTTTTTGTGTTTGACTTTGTCTTTTCTCCATTATCTGTTTCGGCTTTTCTATTGCAGTTAAGATGCCAGTTGGATTGTCGCAAGGAAACGATGATTGTTAAGGGTTTTTTTTTTTTTTTTGTTAAACAAGAAAAAAACTTCATAGAAAAATGTTAAAGACGTCATGGAAAAATGCTACTAAGCTTTGTTTTGATTAAGGTCAAATAAAGAAAAAAGAAAAATAAATTTATTTTTTCTCATTTATCCAAACATGAAGAGGAAATAAGTGACAAAAAATAAAACTTATTTTTCCTTTTTTATTTTTTATCCAAACCTGAAAAGGAAAAACAAATGAAGAAAAATAAAATTTATTTTTTCTCTTTATTTTCTTTCCTTTCTAAACAATTTCCCAAACATAGGCTAAATGCTGAACTTGAGCAATTGAACTCTTGAACTGGTCAACGATAAGAATTGATCAAGTAACATCAATGGATGGAACAGATAACAACCTTTGAGCTGCTCTATCTATCAACAACAACAATCACAATTGAGAATAATCACTGAAGCCAGATGACCTTCCTGGGATTCCACATCTATTGTTGGCTTTTTAATTTTTAGATAACTGATGATTGTTCACAGAGAGGAAATGTTAAATTCAAAAATTCGGAATAGGGCACTAAGACCAGCTAAAATGCAAGCCCCTCAAACATATCCAAAGTGATATACACGCTCGCACAAGTGTCTGTTGAAAAAAATTAAAATGAAACGGCAACAGACATTTGGTCGGCCTTGTTAAAAAAAGCCCAAAGGTGACCCTTGTGACTAATCTAAAGCTCCCACAAAAAAGAATTTGAGTAAAACTACATGATGTACTACTCAAAGCATACAACAAAAAGAATTCTTAAAGCTAACTACTGATAACGCAAAAATATAATCACTTTCTTTCTGCTCAAAAACATTAACTTCAGCATAATATTTTCTCTCTGATTGCGATATTGATGACATATCTCTACTCAATTTAGGGTGCCAATGGCAAAGCTCATGAAACGGTCCATATTTTAGAAGACTAAATTTCAAGTTTTCATGAATTAAAAAGAAGGGATAAGCCCAATGCTATTACAAGCCTCTCCATTAGTGATTGTGAATAAATAGTTGTATTGCAAAACTTCAAAACATGACTGAATCACAATTAATACATTCTAAATCTTGCTTAAAGCAAAACTATCATATCACCTCTTCCTTCTCTTATTACCTGGCGCACCACCATTGTTGAAGCCTCTCAAATTGTTAGTTGTATCAGCTGTATTCTGCTTCTTTACACCTTTCCGCCCCCCAAATCCAAATTTTGAGTTCCTTGCTTCCCTTTTCATTTGTTTCTTCCCTGGCCTATTTTTGTTTCCCTGCTTCCAATTTTGTTTTCCTTTCCCTCCAGACCGATCTCCAGGAGATACTGTTTGTCTCCTCTTGTTTCGCCTTTCAAATGCCTTTCCGTCCTCAAAAGAAAATTCCATTTCACCTTCTTTGTCACCCCCAGCAAATCCACTTTGCTCTCTTTGCTTCCTCCACTTCTTAACAGACTCTATCTCCATTTTTTTCTGCATGGTTCTTTCTTTCAGCTTCTGTGCCTGAACCTCTTTAGCAAGTCTCTTGGATTCTCTAGCCTTCCTTCTCTCCTCGGCCTCCTGAATGTGTTTCTGCTCAGATAAAAGCCGATCTTTTATTTTCAACATGTGAGCATCCGATTTCACCATCTCAGCATAATAATCAGGAGGTCTGAGAAAAGGGAGTCCCACAGACTCCAGCTTCTCATAGCCTTGCCTCGTTCCATCCAATGCCTGTGTGTAAAAAGCTAGCTCTCGTGTCAAGTCATCATTCACATCCACCTCTTGCTGTTGATCAATGTCAATTGAAAGCTTGTGTATCCACTCCACTTCTGGCCATCTAATATCTTTAAGTTTATCATTGAGACCATCTCTATTGTATATGGCATCCTTTTTTGGTTCAGACAGCTTCACATCTTCCTCCTCTGATTCGGACTCGGATTCAGATTCATCTCCATGTATTTCATCATCCTGCACTGTCAAATCTATGTCCGTTGCCCTCATTTAATAAGCCTATTGCGGAGGGGAAAACAAGCAATCTCAGTTAGAATCCCAAGAATAAACAGTAAACCTAGCCAAAACTATGCCTATTTGTACTAAAAGGACATGCCTAACAAGCTTGCAAAATTAGCGGGGGGAAAAAATCATACAGATCCTTTTCTTTCTAGTAGGGTAAAAAAAAAAAAAAAAAGGCACAAACTAACTTTTTGAAGAAGAAGTTTGACTACCATAATCTACAACATCAAAAATAAAAATAAAGATAAAAATCAAATAAAATATATACGATGTAATTGTAACAAAGCTGAAAGGATTAAAAAAAATTACATTTAGAAAATCAAATTGGACAAAACTACAACAACACAAGTGGCGTGTTTAATTACACCAAAACCCCAGCGCGGCCCCGGAAAGAGAAAAGGTGGGGTGGGTTGGGGCTATGGTATTTTGCTCAATAACTTTCAATAAAAAAGGACCAAGTCCATAAGCCAATTTTTTGAAAGCCTCTAAAAATATTAATGCAGACGGAAAAAACACTGATCCAGCTTTCGTCCCTTCTCAACAACAATAAAACAGGGGATCTCAGAAGCCCTTCATCAGACAGTCGGATATTAAACCAAATCATTAACCCATGTGGCACTAGTTGCCAATACAATGAAAATCAATCATCCATGAGAACAAAATCACTACTAGATCCTTAACACGACACTGCCTGATCCCTCTAAAGATATACAATATGGCAACCAATTAAATACCGAATAGGTCCATACATTTTCAACAAAGCTTAACTCTCGCCTAGTGAAAAATTTAAAGAATTGCAGAAAATAGAAAATCGAAATGAACAAGAAGATTAAAAACTGAAAAACACAACATGCAATTGAATACCTTGTAACTTAGCCTGAAAATGGAGAGAGACGCGAAGAGCGGAGGGTTGAAAGCGTGAGAGGCGAAAAAGAAGGCCGAGAAGGGTTAGCACAGTGAAGCGATAGGACAGACATAACTAGGGTTTATATAGAAACAAAACGGTGCCTATATGAAGAACAATGAAAAATGAACCGCTTAGCTAACATATTTGTTGTTTCGGTTTTTTCGATTTTTTTAACTAAAAATCTAACCGAACCATTTTAATCAGACTTTCTACAAAATAAAAGAGAACCAAAAATTTAATTAACTTTTTTAAACAACTTTTATGTTTTGAGATTCATAAAACCAATATATTTGGAAATAAATTTTAAATTTTATAAATATATTATACAATAGAGCTAGATTAATTTTAGGAATTAATCCTTTTCTTTTTTTTTTTTTCTCAAATCTCTTTAACATATAAATCAAATTTAAATTTAAATTTTCATTATATTTACTTAGATTTTAGTCACTGATTATATAATAATAATAATATTAGCTATTATTATGATTGCTTTTTTTTTTTTCTAATGAAAAAATGTTTATATTCAAGAATGAAACATGACTCCTTCTAATAATTTTATAAATAAACAATGAAAACAAAGAAAATATAATAAAAGTTATTTTTAAATATTTTTTAGGTAGTAGAATTCGTACTAGTATAAAAACATAAAACGTCAAAAAAAATTTAGTCATTTATCAAATTGATATATATATATATATGTGTGTGTATATATATATATATATATATATATATATATATATATATATATATATCTTAAAATTTTGAAAAAAATAATTTTATATGAAGCATAAAAATTATGAACATACCCAAATCTCTGTAATCTCTAATTAGATATTGCTTACTTTAAAGTTAATTAATACAATTAAAATTATTATTAATAAAATTAAAAATTATTGCAAATAGTATAATTAAAAAGCGATATATTTGGTTTCTAGCTGTTCTTTGAATTTTTTTTTTTTTTTGGAACCAATTGAAGTAAGTATGTTGCTTATTGAGTTTTGAGTCTACTTTTCTCAAAATAATAATAATAACTTTTAAATTCTTATGTATAATTGATGTGGTTGGACTCAATTTAAAGTGAGATGCTGGGTACGAGTATTGAATATTGGATGGGCTAAGGCCCATAACAATATTCATATTATAAATTAAAATTGTAGATTTTAAAAATTATTATGCTCATCCTATCGTTTAGTATATCAAACTTGTCTAAAGTGCAAGAGAAGAAAATTTTACTACTCAATATGATAAAGTACAAAAGCCTAACAAAAAGCATATCTTTTTAGATTTATAATTCATAATTAAAATATTGTGTCGTCTTTAGATAAAAAATTTGATTGGACAATATATAAAGATTACACCAATAAATAGCAGCATACCGACTCTCTAATACATTTATCATCTTTTTAATTAATAAAATGATTTAAACATATAAGAAAATAAAATCTAAATATTAGTGAGTACAGTTTTTGTTTGGATGTGAAGTTAGAAGAGAGTAAAAGAGCACTTGAAGTTGAAAAAGTCTTGTCAAACTTTAGCTGTGTTTTTCAATGTTTTCGAAATAGACTGATAAAATTAAAAATCACTTAGTAATTTGATTTAATTAAAGTCAAAATCAATTAGCTAAAAATGGTTAAAATTGACAAAGTTGATCAACAATTAAAAATCAGATCAGTCCATTTTAACTTAAAACCATATTATTTTATGAAAATTATATAATTTCTCAAGAATACACTATTTTACTTAAAATTTAATGGTAAATATAGTTATAAAAATTATGCTATTATTTTATCATATTATACTATTTTTTATTTTTAAAACTATTTTATGTATTGTTTATAATATATATAAAATATTCTATCAAACTGATCAAAATAATTAATCTAAAAATTAATGAGCTGATCAATTGAAGGTGTGAGCATGAGCTTGCCAGTGTTGCGTCCACTCTTTATTTTTGCCAGTGGTTTACATCATATCCAAGGGAGATGAGCAAGTGCTTTTTTTTCTGCATTAAGTTAAAGGTGAGCACCAGTCGAGTTGTAGATATATTGAATATTGTGTTTATAGTATTTTTTTTTATTTTTTAAAAAATTAAAAGAAATACGTTTCTTACCTTTAAAAATTATTGAAATGAGCTTGTTATATTGTGAATTTACTTTAACGAGTATTTTAAAGAAAATATTTTTAAAATATGAAAATGCCTTTGGTTAAAAGTTTATATGGGAGGTCTCGTTTAAGCAGTAGTCGCCAATTGTATCACATTTTTCCCTTGAAAAGGTGAAAACAATCGATGCCACCACGTGAATGCCCACCCGTGGGCGTGTTTAATTCAAAACCAGGTGCGCTCCATCCAACAGACCCATTTCCAATTACTGTTTCATCTTTTTCCTTTCTAGAATTGATTTGTTGTCAAGGAGTGAGGGTGACATATTGATCGAATAGTCGCATAAAACATATTTAAAAAATAATTAAATTACTATGAATCAAAATAATTATTAAAGATGATGTTGATTATTAATTATTACTTAATTTAAATAATTAAATTAATATGTACTATAACTATATATATATATATATATATTATTTTTTTATAAATTTAATTTTTAACTACACATGCATATATGTAAAAATTTTATTTGTCAAAAAAATTTAAAGCATCCGAATATCCTAATTGAATCAATTAATTTATTAATATCAAATATTTAAATTAAACTAAATCAAAAATTAATTCAATTTAAAATGAATATTTTCTTATTTATATCTAAGACTGAGTTTTTTATTTTTTAAATACTCAATTTTTAATTTGATTTTAATTTTAAACAACTAGCCCAAAACCGAATCCAACACCCCCTACCAAGCTGCAGCCAGACTCAAGCACCTAGTTTAGTTTCGCATAGCATATTCCATTGGATGCAAAAAAGTAAAATAAGAAACTCCCCACAGGGTCCCACAGATGTCCACTATTAACGGCTGTTATTTGGCTACTCGTGGTTTGATGACCATGTAAGTTTACTCCCTATAAATGGCCCCGTCATTTTCTATGGTAAGTGAAGAGTGTTCGACTGAAACTGCTAAAGAAACCAAAAAAGCCTAAGTGCGATCGAAGAAGAAGAAGAAACATAAATGGCTACGATTCAGGTTGTGAAGGCCCGTCAGATTTTCGACAGCCGTGGAAATCCAACAGTAGAAGTAATCTTCTTCTATCATTTTCAGCCTTTTCCGTTTTCTTTCTTGTTCCAGAATGTGGGCTTTTTATTTTTTATTTTTTTTATAATTGTAAAAATTAGAAGAAGTCAATGTAATGTGAATTGAATGACAGGTTGATGTGGTACTTTCTGATGGAACCTTAGCTAGAGCTGCTGTGCCAAGCGGTGCTTCAACTGGTAAATCATTAGATTTATGCATGCAAATGTATATTTATTTACATTTCATTTTTGCTGTTATAGTATGGAACTTTCTCTGCTCCGCGTTTGGCCACATGTATTTGCTTATTTGTTGACTGATCTATATATCGTTTTTGTCTGAAAGGTATCTATGAAGCTCTAGAGTTGAGAGATGGAGGATCAGATTACCTTGGGAAAGGTGTCCTTAAGGTATGATGCTTTGATTCTTTCTTTGTCTATTCTAGTTATTGCTTATTCGTCATTGGATTGTTTTTTTTTTCCTTTTTTCTTTTCTTTGTCCACCCTAGTAGGCCACTGAATTCTTTGAGAGCTTGTTTGGATGGATGGTTTATAATGGAAATGAATGGAATGGATTGGTTTACAAAAAAATTTGATATTATGGATTGAAGCGATTGGAATGGAATGAAATGGTTTGGGTGGGTTTGGTAAACCATTTCAAACCCACCCAAACCAATAAAATGAAACACCCATGGGTTTGAAACTGAAAAGATAATTTTGCCCTTGTTTGGGGTTTTTGGCTAAAATGTGTTCTTTTCTTTTTTTTTTTTTTTTTTTGACTTTTTTCATTTTTATTTTAATTTAATTATATTAATATAATAATCAAAATTCCTATAATTAAAATCTATTCCTAAAAAATTTAATTTTCATAAAATTAAATTTTTCATCCATAATTAAATTAATTTTCATAAAATATATAAATTAACATGTTTATATTAATTATCTTAAATATAAATATAATATTTTCACTTAAATAAATTAACATTAAATTTATTTAAATTAAATAACAAATTATTTATAATTAATTATTTTCATGGCATGAAATATTTCTCATAAATGATTTGATTTCTCAAAATTAATAAAATTATTCTCATATAAGAATTTAATTTCTTATAATTAAATATAATTAAATACATTAGATTAAATCAAGTCACATAATATTCTTAATTAAATTAAATTAATCATTAATTTAAGAGTATTTTTGTCAATTTTAAATTAACATTCAATTTCATTCCATTACAAACAAACAAAATTAATCTCAAACCATTCTTTTTCATTTCTACCATTCCAAATACAAATATAATTTAACACTTTATTTCCAAACCAAACTCATTCATTCTATTCCATTAATAACCCTTCCAACCCTTTATAAACCATCAATCCAAACAAGCTGTGAGTGAAATGCGAGGCAGAAAAGGTTTAGTTAGGGTGATTGGAATGCATTTTCAATTTTTAGTAATTTTTTCCTTGTTAATATTCAGGCTGTGGAGAACATAAATTCCATCATCGGACCAGCATTGATTGGAAAGGTAATTTCTGGGGTTTTGTATGCTTTTAATTGTGTGTATATTCTGAATTGAAGTGCTAGTTGATTTTTGAGGCGGATACTAAGTATTAGTAACTTCTATATTTTACAGGACCCAACAGAGCAAACCCAAATTGATAATTTTATGGTACAGCAACTTGATGGAACAGTTAATGAATGGGGTTGGTGCAAACAGAAGGTACTTTGTATTTCACGAATCAATTTCAGATAAAAGCTCTGGGTAGGATATTGATGGTTTACGCTTTTCTTGATTAATCAAGCTTGGAGCAAATGCTATATTGGCCGTATCTCTTGCTGTTTGCAAAGCTGGTGCTATAGTTAAGAAAATCCCTCTATACCAGGTATATGTTCTACTTGGATGCTGTTGTTGTTCAGCTGTTTCATTGCAGTTCTTACAGATCAGAGTTGTATTATCGTATTTTGCAGCACATAGCAAATCTTGCTGGCAACAAGACCTTGGTCCTGCCAGTACCTGCTTTCAATGTCATCAATGGAGGTTCCCATGCAGGCAATAAACTGGCAATGCAGGTAATGCTGATGAAGAACTCACATAAAATGTAGTTGAGTAATACCTTTGCTTCTCTCTGTCTTTTATGACTGCTCTCAACATTTGTCTCCTGTGTAGGAATTCATGATTCTCCCAGTTGGGGCATCGTCTTTCAAGGAAGCCATGAAGATGGGTGTGGAAGTGTATCATCACCTCAAGGTGGTTTTCTTGTCTTCACTTTGAGCTTGTATATTGGGTTCACATAAAATGTGATTTATTGTGAGATTTCTTGTTTGAATTTTCAGGCTGTGATAAAGAAAAAGTATGGACAGGATGCGACTAATGTGGGAGATGAAGGTGGTTTTGCTCCTAATATTCAGGTTGGTAGTTGCTAGTAACTGCACTTATGTAGCAGTTCCTGTATACAAATGAGAATTCTCACTCTGGAAAGCTTTTTAAATTCCAATGCCACTAATTGGATAAGTGTGGAATGATTGAGCTGTGGTTGGTGCTTCTTTTGTTATAACTTGAATCAATGCTACTGTTTAGTGATAATGTTTGATTTGCAGGAAAACAAAGAGGGCCTTGAACTGCTGAAGACAGCTATAGCTAAAGCAGGTTATACTGGAAAGGTATCCCTAATAGCTGATTTCCTAGTGTATTTTTCTTATCCTCCTATAATATTACCTTCTTAATTTCGTGGGTCTCCTGTTAGGTTGTGATTGGGATGGATGTTGCTGCTTCAGAATTCTATGATAACAAAGACAAAACCTATGACTTAAATTTTAAGGAAGAGGTAATACAGATGCTTGATTACGTCATTATAATGATATCAACCCTGCTTCTGTCTGCTGCGAATGACTGATATTTAAAAGTCTAAGGCTCTGAATATATGAAACCATTCTGCAGAACAATGATGGATCACAGAAGATATCCGGAGATAGCCTGAAGAACGTGTATAAGTCATTTGTGACTGATTATCCAATTGTGTCCATTGAGGATCCCTTTGATCAGGATGATTGGGAGCACTACTCAAAGTTGACAGCTGAAATTGGTGAGCAAGTGCAGATTGTTGGTGATGACCTCCTTGTTACCAACCCCAAGGTGAAGATAACTTTCTGAAGTTTAAGCTATTTAAACCCCTGTGGTTAAATGTCCTGATGTCTGATATGAAATAAAAAGTGTTTTTTTTCTTTTGCCAGCGTGTGGAGAAGGCTATTAAAGAGAAGACCTGCAATGCTCTTCTGTTGAAGGTAACATTGACGAACAGTGATTATTGAAGGGGAATTCCCTAGTATTTAGAACTAGCAAAGCCGAAAAAGTTTGCTTACTATTATATAATCTGTCAGGTGAATCAAATTGGTTCTGTAACTGAAAGTGTTGAAGCTGTGAGAATGTCTAAACGTGCTGGCTGGGGTGTCATGGCAAGCCATCGGAGGTGTGTACTTTTTCTTATCTTCTACTTTTGTCCAGCTTATTTTGTCGTACTAAGATGTGAAATGCCAATAATAACATGATTCTCGTCCATCACAGTGGTGAAACTGAAGATACTTTTATAGCAGACCTTTCTGTTGGATTGGCTACAGTAAGTATCCTACTCTTCTTGTTTGCTTTGGCCTATGTTTTACCTTGCGCACCATTTGAATACATGGGCCACATCCATATTGATTGGCTGCCGTGCTATTTCCTTGAGCTGAGATGCTGATCTTCAACCGTTTGCACTTTATGGTAAAACAGGGACAGATCAAGACTGGCGCTCCTTGCAGATCAGAGCGTCTTGCTAAATACAACCAGGTAAATTGATATGCCTTGCAAAAAAAAAAAAAATTCTTAGTTTCTCTCTCTAGTGGTAATTAACCTCGCATTTCTTTGTCCCAATGCAGCTTCTTAGGATAGAAGAAGAGCTGGGATCTGCTGCTGTCTACGCTGGAGCTAAATTCAGAGCACCAGTGCCACCTTACTGAGGAACTGCCACACTGCCAGTCTTAGTAGATGCCATATTACTAATTTGTCTTGCTAGGAAGCATCTGAATAAGGATTGTATTTGTATTCAGAAGCGTGTGGTTTTTGCTTTGCAGATGTGGGCAAGCCTTTTACCTTAAGGGAACTTACTGGGAAGATCCTTGTATGCGGTTTGATTTTGTTGTTTAATCAGATGATGGATATATCTAAATGAGCATCATTTTTATGATCATTTCTTGACATTATCGTTATTTAATTAGAGGGGCGTGATGCTTTTGTTACGAGTTAGTTATGTTTATCAGTATCGGCAGCTTTTTTTCGCGATGAAATCCATTTGAGGTTTTCCAGTGTCCCTTATTATTCCTACTAACGCTTAGCAGAGTACTGGACGAACTGGTTTCCTAGAATACGGTAATGTTTGGATTCCGAGAAGCAAATTGTTATGAACAATGCTGAAGTAGGCGCTTATAACAAAATTTTCGAATTTTAACGCTCTAAAATCGATTGGTTGAGCTTAACTATCCTTCAAAGTCACTGTTTCTAAATCATTTATTCTAATTTCATATTTATATGTTCACATCTGACATTTTAGGTGTTAAACTCCTGTTCTTGGACATGAATCCAATACGAAGTTTACCCAAATGAACTCGGATTAATTTTGGGTAGTTTGAAACCCATCCTTTTTGGTTTGGGAAGGAGGAAAAGAAATTGCTAACTATTCTTTACCGGCTAATAAAGTGCAAGAAGCAGCATTTACTAATGGCAATACTATGTGAGTGGTTTTGTCACTTCAATGTAAGTTGTCCAGTTCGAAATTTATTGTTCATTTGCCAACTTTTGTCACTTCAATGTAAGTTGTCCAGTTCGAAATTTATTGTTCATTTGCCAACTATTGCTAACAGGCTGGTCCAAGTTTGACACATTAGCGTACATTATATGAAATGCGATTTCAAGGATTGTGAAAACCGCAAGTTCTTCGACGTGGCTGTCAAAGACGACAGGTCCTTAGCTGACTTGAGGCCAGCAAGTTTGCCGCTGTTGGAGAGTTGAGACTTTAATACTTTTTACCATTATAGGCTTCTTTGAATGTTTTTGCACACGTTAGAGTCGCTGAACGATGCGTCTTGATTAACATTCTGATTCGCCATGAAAGAATGGCCACACTGAAATTCATTCTCAAAAAGTACCGCGCAATTTAAAGCTGATCGATATTTTCATTCAATTGAAACATGATCAGAAAGTTGTTTACCAAAATTTCTGCTCAAGCCCATCTAAGTGTAATGGGGATGGTCTAGTACTATTGCAAAATGGACTTGCCTTAAATACAAAAATTTCAATACCCATTCAAACTCATTCATATGCTAAAGCAGTGCAGACTTCAAAATCGGGGGAAAAAAATGCGGCAAGCTGATCACCGAACATTTACCAACTCAACATCAAACACAAGCCATGAATTCGGAGGTATCTTACCAATTCCTTGATCTCCATAACTGCACAAGATAAAGAAGAGAAGCAATAGCAAGCGCCCCAAAAAAAAATATGAATAAGGTACTCAAAAGAATTGAGTTAAAGTGCTTATAAAAAAGGCAGTAATTTGAAGACATGGCAGCCATTGCCTACCCCATTGAAGGTGGAATCGTGAGTCTTCTTTTGTCCCCAATTCTCATGCCTGAAACATACATAAGACATGTAAACATATTTTAAATAAAGTAAATAAACAAGTGACGTCTTAATAACTAAACTAATTACCGTTAACTCCAACATCCCATCCCTTTATGACTTGCCCTACTCCTGCAAGAATAAAAATTAAATTATAGACTTCATTAACAAATCAAGTTCATATCTGTCACTGTAATCCAAATATTTTCATACCAAGGCGAAATTTGAACGGTGCCCTTCCCACATTAGAATCAAATATTTTGCCATTCTTCTTTAGCTTGCCAATGTAGTGTACACTGACCTGAAACCAATAACAGATGCTTTTTCAAAAAAATAGTAGTTTAAATTCAATTAATCAATAACTTGACTAAGAAAAACATTAGTTCAAATTCAATCATCAAACAAAAAACATCAGCTCAAATTCAATTATCAAAAAACATGAATCAGAATAACTTCAGTTTATGTCTAGGTTATGGTTTGAGATGAGGACCAATTTGCCTCCTTATCTTTTCAAAAAAGTTCAAATAAGGCCAAATTACATAATTCAATTTTGGGGTCATCCTAATGCAATTTTTGATAAAAACAAGTGAAAATCAATATTTTCCATTTTTCACTAATGATAGGTCTATTTTCTTATTTTTCCAAACATTTTTATTACTCCTTATGTCCTAAAAAGGTTGTCACCATCTATTTTTCACATTATTTTAAAAAAATATTTAATACTTTGTCAATTCACTATTTATAGTACATTTTTTCAGTTATACTCTCAATTATATTTAATGAGAAAATAAATGTATTTTTCTAATTTAGTAATTAATGAAGATAAATTAGAAAGATTCCTTATAAATGTTTTTGATTTCGTGAAAGTTGACATGCATTTTGGGACACATTAAAAAGGAATAGCAGACAATCTTTTTTAGACATAAGAAGTATTTAAAAATAAAACTATTCTTTATTATTTACAAATGAAATATATATATATATATATATATATATATATATATATATATAAAATGGGCTAAAATTACATCAGAAGTTGAAGTATGTGTTAGACTGATTGAAATAATTACTTGGCCTTGTTTACATATTTTTAAAAAGTTAAAGGGGGCAAATTAGTCCTTATTCTGTTATGGTTTTTAACCATGTAATCATTGTCCATACACATACACGTCAACCTCATCCCAAATGTAATTAATCCATACATTTTTTTTATTAAAAAGAATAAAACCATAAGAGGAAACCAGTAACTGCCAAAGAGTGAAATGACCCAACAACATGCTATGTTGTGTGAACATCCAAGAAATTTTTGTTCACATTAAACAATAAGAGCACAGTTTCCATAATTCTTCCATTCCATTTCAGCATGACACAGTTCGTTAATCATTCACTAGACATCATAATAAAGAAATATTTTAAACTAGGCTTATTGACAGAAAAAACCCAAACCTTTTCATTTTTTCACAATACCAACCAAATTTTACAAAATAACAGATATCACCCAAAATTGGCCAAACTTGTGTCAATATTATCAATTGACAAAATTAAGGTCCAAATTGGCCCTATGATGACATGAATTCCATATAGAAGTGGTGGTTGTTGATTATATGGGCGCCACATGATGTTTATGTCATCAAACAAGACTAATTTCAGACTTTAATTTTGACAATTGGCAATATCGACACAACTTTTGTCAATTTTCAGTGACATCTGCTATCTCATGACGTTTGGGTGATATTGTGAGAAAATGAAAAGGTTCAGATTGTTTTTTTTGGGTTAATAGGCCTTTTAACTAAGATAAGAACACCAGGAACGTCTTAAAGTCTATTTAGGAACCATAGATTTAATTTTTATTAGCTCATTATTCAAGCACCAAGTAAGCAACCAACGAGTTACCTGAGATCCAGGAGAAGCTCTTTTACCATCTGGTTTGCCCATTGCTAGCTCCTCAATAACCAAACCATTAGTAAAAGTTCTTACTTGCAAAGACTTGGCTGAAGCTTGTTTATTCTCGGGTTGGAGAGATGATTTGGCCTTCTCTCCCATGGCTGAAACAGTTTGATCCTTACTTGTATCTTCCACACTATCCTGGCTCTTTTTCTTCTTCTTCTTCTTCTTCTTTTTCTTCTTTTTCTCATCCAACTCGGAGGTATTTTCACCAGGCATATTGTCTGCACTAGAATCAAGACCCCTGCAAAGTGATTCCGCAGCATGCTTGAGTATGTAAAGCTAAGAACAAAATATTCTCACCAACCAACTACACAACCTTCCATTCACAAGCAATAACATAATTGCACATTAGTATGTGCTTGCGTGCATGAATGTATGAGAGAGAGAAAGAGAAAGAGAAAGAGAGAGAGATTGAACTTTGTAGGAAGCCAAAATTGTGAAAGTTAATGTTATCGACCTTGAAATGTGTTCAGTTGGAATTATACTTCTAATAAAGTTAGAAACCATTGGATATCTTGAAAAAGAAAAGAAACCTTAAAAACCGAGATTTGCAAATGTGGGAACGCAGATAGTCAATCCAGATCTGAAACTATTACGTTGAACTGTATAAATTTATATAGTTTTACTGCTAAGAATGAAGACGGAAACACAAACACCTAAAGGGAATAGCTGTTCTCCAAATGAAGCAACTATAGGATACCGTTACAAAATAGGTGAACTTCTCACCTCTGACCATGCTCATTTTCATCAGGAGAACCCAGTTTCTTCACCTCCTCATGCTGGATTCGATCATTGGAGAGATCAACTTCATCTATTTCATCAGTTTTTACCTCCTTGCCCTTTTCCTTCTGTTTCCCCTTCTTTTTTTTCCTGATATCAAATTGCAGAACTACTTTCAATAGAGAGAAGTTATGAATAGCATTATGGGAAATGTAAACTAATATACAGAAGAAAACATCTGGAGTTTTCTTAACTCTAAGCCAATAGAAACAAGAGACAAAAAATAAGGCAGTAAAAAATTTCTAGCCGTGATGCCAATATGAAGAAACATAACCAGTAGACGGGATTACAAACCTCATTGGTTGACCATCTTTGTCAGCATTTTTAACTTTCCTCTTTTTGCCTTTATCATGACCATCTCTTTCTTTCTTCTCGGTTTCTTGGGTTCCCTTATCTTTCTGTATATCTAGTTCTTCTTCAGGTTCCTGAACAACAGCTTTACTTTTTTGAAAGGCAGCAGCTGGGAAACCATCTTCATCTTCACTTTCCAAAACTGATACATCAGTATTCCTCTTGACAACAATTTGCCGTTGGGAGTTATTTAAGTCTTGATCATCAGTTGATTGACTCTTTTTCTTTGACCTTTTAGGCTGACTATTTCCGATTGTAGATTTCTCATCATCCACTATCTCCTCGATTACAACTATAATAAGGAACAAATTTTGATACCAAATTTTAAGACAATTTCAAAAATTTTAAGAAACTAAGCAGTTCATGGTGTGTGCACTCAGTATATTTTTGAGAACATGCCAAAGTAGTAGTCACTTTTGCTTTGCATAAAAGTTCTGACATACTAAAACATTTCCTTTAACC
The DNA here is from genome assembly GCA_949677035.1 of Omphalea diandra. Lineage (NCBI taxonomy): Eukaryota > Viridiplantae > Streptophyta > Magnoliopsida > Malpighiales > Euphorbiaceae > Omphalea > Omphalea diandra. The sequence continues at coordinate 12,914 of CATIWR010450217.1, read as the reverse complement.
ATGTCCAGATTTGTGCTCGTGTTAAAACTAGATAGGCCCTATCATTGTATATGTATACCATTTTAGTTTAAATGCATGAAATAACACAAAGACTTCCCACAAAACTGTATCAACCAGAGTCACAACAGAAGAAAAATGAATCCCGCGTGTGCACTGCTTGCAGGTGTTTCATACGCATAATATTTTACCTCCACTATTGGGAACAGGTGAAGGTGAGTACATTTCAATATTATCATCATCATCGATGAAGTCATCATCATATTCTTCATCGTCATAATCAAATTCACTGGAATCTTCTGTCTCTGTCTCTGCAATGTCCTCTCCAGAATCACTAAAGAATGTAAAAGGAAACAAACTACTACCTACAAAATGATTTAATCAAACATTTTAACTCCAATTCTATATGATTACAACAAGCAGTTCTTTTTTGTCTTGTATGTGTATGCATGTCTTTATGTTCCAGAGGACAGGGGGAAACATCAAAGATGCAAACTCAAAACCAAAAAAGGTAGAAGGATACGAATCATATTCATCTCGGAGATGATCGCCTTCATCAGACACAAAGTAGCCAGATAGATGGATGCTTCGTGGACCAATCACAGAGAATGCTACCAATTCATCCTTGAATTCCAGATTCAAGGAGCAAGATTCAATTTTATCAGGTAATAAGGAACACAAGAAAACTGGACTTTTATGCCCAACAGAACACTGGAGTATGCTTCTCTCTATTGATGTCCCAAGGCCTAGAGTAGCCTGAATCATGACAGCAAAATTATTAACAACAAAAAACAAATAAAGCAAACATTCAGGTATAGTGAGTGTCAGATGAGAGTGAGTGTTTGGCTTCGGTAGAGGTGAGCTGAGGTTGCTGTGAAGGGAGAGGCACTGTGAAGCATATAGTTGTCACTTGTCATTAACTACTCAATGGAAAAAGTGCATAAAAAGTCATGGAAGGACCTTTTAATGCAATGGTGTAAAACACAAAGGTATTTTAATGTTTTTTTAAAAACTGAGGGACAAAGTAGTGTATTACGGAAAAACCTAGGGAGCGTATAGTATTTTACCCGATAACTTTTAATAAACATTTTAACTCATATGGACCAAGTACATAAGCCAAAAAAGCCTCTAAAAAACTTAAAGCAGATGGCAAAACATTGGTCCATCTTTTCATTTCTCAACAACAACAACAACAGAAGTAGAGAAAAAAAGAAAAAAAGAAAAAAAGAAAAAAGAAAGAATAACGGGGGATCTCATAAACCCTTCATGAGACAGTCGACATTAAATTAAATCATCCACCTATGCAGCACTAGTTGCCAATACAATGAAAATCAATCCTCCATGAGAAAAAAAAAAAAAAAAAATCACTAGTAGATCCTTAACAAAGCGAATCTGTGACACTGCCAAATCCCTCTGAAGTTGCGCAACATAGCAACCGATTAAATACCAAATAAATATAAAAGGGATAGTCCAGAAATTTTTAAAAAGGCTTAACTTTCCATATCCCTTTCGCATATGACGGGATTACATATAAATGATATAGAGAATGTTCGAAAGAATGTTAACAAATGAATCACTCCAGTGCCCCGCAATGGATCAGAGTTCAGAAGGAACATAGCCAATGGTCTTTATAAGAGTATGAAAAAAATCAAGCTACAATAATCACAAAATTGCTCATTCTAATCTAAGCACATCCAGAACACAAAAACTAATCTTTCAAGCTAATTAGAATGCATTTGCTAATAATAAAACCTTCAAGAAATTAGTACCTGAGTTAAATAAAGCCTTCCTTCCACATTATCAGAGTGGAAAGGGTGCGGTTTACCCGGTTTCACTTCAATCCCTAATCAAAATGACCAAAGGCATAATCATCCACCTTTCATTTCCAATTTAACACGCAGAAAAGAAAATGCAGGAAATCGTAAAGTCAAAAAGTATTTACCCCAAAAACCCATTGCTTTCTCTTGAAGTAGAAAATCAGACCATCAGAGTTTCTCTAAAACCCTAGCTACTCTCGCTCTTTATTAGCGTCCTTAAAACCCTATCTCTGCGTCCAGTTGATTGGAACGTCCATAAACCTCAATGACACGTGCGCATTGCCCCAAGTTGGGCCGCAGAAGTGGTAGTTTGATAAAATGATATAGATCTCGTTAATGAGCTCAAGTTGGCCCAAGCGCTGAATCACAGAATTATTTTCGTTTGCTCAATTTTATGATTATGTTTTCCCATATCATACTACTTTATCCTCTACACTAAAGTATCTATGTTGATTTCATTCCATGTGTTTTCGTAGCTTTTTTCTATTAGTTAAATATAAAAATTCAAAATTAATTTTTTAAATATTTTAATAGCCTTTGTTATTTTTTTAATTCTATCATTTTCACAATATCCTGCATTGTTATAGCTTTAACCCTAAAATAAAAAATTTAAGTAAGCATATAAATAAGCCAAACTTACTTTCAAATTATTTGAAAATTTGATTCGATAAAAATCGATTGAAATTCAAGCTCGACTCATTAATTTGACGAGTCAATTCAAATTTATCAATATTTAATTTGTCAGCTCACGAACCAACTCTATAATAAATATAATTATATATTTGTATTTATTATATAACAATACTTTTTTATATATTAATTAAAAATATATAATAAATAATGTGTATTATGTAAATATAATTTTATAACTTTATATAAATAGTAATAGATATATTAAGTTTTTAAAATAGAAATCTTAATCATGTGGCAGTATTTTAATTAATATGAATCTGTCTAGAAAAATTATTTAAATTTTAAAATATGAAATAATTAAAAATATTAAATTAAATTTGACTCAATCTTAATAAAATTCATTAATTCATCTAAATATGATTTAAATAACTCAGGTTTAAATTGATTTTAATTATTGAAGATATTTAAAAATTTTAAATAATCAAATAATAATTTACTATTTTAAAAAATAAAAATTATTAGTAATTCGATTTAATTTAAAATTTAAAAAGACTTTAAAATAGCCTATATATATCCGGTCTCAACAAAAAAATAAAATAAAATTGACTCAACTGATAAGAGAGCCTAGTTCTCCCAATTATGACTGTATTAGTAACAATTTGCGTTTTTTGCACAATTACAATTTTATATATTATTTAAAATATATTTAAAAATATTATTATATTTGTAAAATATAATTAAATAAATTATATTTCTTTTTAAAATAGATAATATATGAAGATTATTTTTTTAGTTTTTTTAATTACCTATTTTATAATTTTGAAAATAATTTCTATTCTTATTTATAATTATATAATTTTAATTGTTTGTGTATTAATTAGTTAATTTGACAATGTCAAATTTTTATCATAAATAAATAATTAGCTAATAAATGATAATCACTCACTTTTTTTTAAGAAGATAATGATTCACTTAAAATTAAATTTGAGATCAAAATTAATTTTATATAGTAATTGCTTGATTCACGAATTCTTAGTTATATATACACCTTTCTCTAATTTTTTTTAAAGGCTTGACTCTCTTTTTGTTTTGTCACCTCTAAAAATAGTATTAAATTACATTAAAAAGTGGGTAATTTACCACTGATAACTATATTTCATAACGACTTTCGAATTATTTCTTGAAAGTTGTTAAATAAAATTAATGTCTAAATGATAAATGAGTCTTTAATTCAATTATATTAAAATTTTTAAAATCATAATATTATAAATTTAAATGTCAGTGTTGAAACTAATTAATTAAAAAAATCAACACAATTTTTCATTAAAAAATTTTGTTTTCTTAAATATGGGATTGACGCTCTTATAGCAGTTTGGACATAATTTAAGCAATTAGTCAAAAGTATCAATAAATAAAGTATGAGGAAAAGTTAAAATATTATTCAATAATCCTCAAAAACAAACATAACAGTAGTTTGTATAAGCGTTATAAGCCCTTAAACGATAGGAAAAAGGAATTTAAACTTAAAAAGGTAAAGAAAACCATTTTCTAAAATTAGCTAGAAACTAAAAATGGAATATCTTATAAAAATAAATAAATTTTAACTTTCTCTTACTACCTGTTTTTGAGTTCAAATAATATATTTTGTGCATGAGATTATTTCAAAAACTAAGGGTGAGTAAAATTGCACTGAAACTAAAAAGTCGAACCGAATTGAGTGAATTCAGTTTATTTGGTTCGATTTAAAAAAAATAGAGAAATTTATTTTTTAATTTCAGTTCTGTTTAAAATTGAGAAAACCGAATAAATAGATTTGTGAATTTTTTTAGTTTATCTTTTAATTTGAGTTCAAAAAAGTAAAAATAAATTGTTTAAAGGCGGACATTAAAACTCTCTATAAGATTAAAAAAAAAAAACTTAAATTAATTTATCAGAATTACATCCTATTGGGAGCCCAAAATTGAAAATCGAGCCAAACTAAACTGATTTTATTCGGTTTTATTTATTTCATTTTTTTTAAATTTCGATCGATTCGATTTTAATTTAAATTAAATCGATCCATTTAATTTTTAAAATTTTGATTCAATTTGAATCGAACCGATCGAATGCTCAGTCCTACTGCTAATATGACAAATCACTCACTACCGAGTTTTACTAAACAGAGCCTCTCATCTCATCGCCGGATTCTTGTTCGTATGTCAGTTGAGAAACTGGTCCTGAAAATGGTTGCAAGGAGACTTTGGCTATATATATATATATATATACACAACCAAACATGCGTATAATTAGAACTTGAATTAGTTGGGAAGTCGAAATATATATAAATAGAAAAAAAAAAAAGAAAAGAAAAAAAGTAGAGTTGAAGATCGGGATATGTTATTATGTCATTGATGATGGATGTGGTTCCAAAAGTTGGAAGTTGGAATCCACCATACCTACCCACAATGGACATATATATATATATTATTATATTATTATATTATAATACAAAAGGCCCGCATTTGAAACACATGCACCAATACATAAAAATAGATAATAATGATTCTTTGTTGTCTCAAATAATGATGAAAAAACTGACCCACGAGAAAGAAACAATTGGTGATTGATTTCAATTATTTTATTTTACATTTTAGGTTTCACCGCGTGCTACCTAGCCCCTACACCTTGCCTAGCAGTTATTCCTTAATTATTTATTTGGCTTAATTACTATAAATTAAGCCCATGATTTAAATGATTTTTCTTAATTATATCATGATACATATTACTTTTATCCCTCACTTCATTTTAATAAATTTATTTTGTTGGTACGCTTAAAAACATATTATCCATATGAGAATCAAAAAATTTAAAGAAAAATCTACTTGAATAAGTTTTATATGGTCTAATTTTTTTTATTAATTTTCATAAATTTACACATTGATTAATTAATTTCAATCTTAAATTTAATTTTAAATGAATATTTGTCATTTGTTAAATAATTGTATTAACAATATAATATTTTTGACAAGTGATAATATAATATATTTTTATTTTATTATATAGTAAATAAATTGATAATTAAATATTTAATTTTCTCAAATAACTAAAAATATAAAAAAAATTAATAATATAAGAAGTTTTTTACATAAAAAATAGTTTAGAAAGTTTAATAATATAGAAAAATTTCACCTTCATAATAATCAAAATTTACTTTCTATACAATAAAGAAAATTTAAAAATGAAAAGGTAAATAAAATTAAAAAAACTAACAAAAGAAAAACATAAAATTACAAATTTTCAATATTAATTTTTAATTATTCAACTAATTAATTAATTATTAAATAAAAATTCGCAATTAGCTATTCATATGATTTTGAAAGTGTATATCTCATATTAATCTAATATATTTAACTTAATAAAATTTACATTATCACTGAACTAAATTCAAAATAGATATGCTTACAAACAAATCTATCCTTTTGACTATATATATATATATATATATATATATAATTTTCTTACTGACTTTGATAAAGGGTATTCTAATGTTACTCTATGGAAAAGAGATAGTCCGTTAAACAGAATCAAAAGTAATATCTTTAATAACATCATCAGGCATGAATTAGAATTTACTATGCAAGTAAAAATGAATTTTTGTTGCTTGATTGTGGGTATATTGTAAAACTATAAATTACCTCAACTACTAATTTTGTAAATCATTTTTGTTGGATGCACATAAATTTCTGAAAATCCTTATCCTCCAAAAAGGGATCAAACCACCAAAAAAATACCAGAATATAAAACAAATTAAGTTGATGACATAGTACCTTCTTGCCCTTAGGAAACAAGCAATCAAATTTTGAATCCAAAGGGAAACATCGAAGGAATATTTCAAAGAATTCCACAGTTGGGATAGCAAAGTTTCAGATTTTGACAACTTAAATTGAATGCAGACAAATTTTGACATAGAATTAAATAAACAAGTTCCTTCATGACATTAGATCAAATTCTGCTTAAATACAAATTTGAAATCATGACGATAATGATGATGATATTAATGGTCTATAAAACTAAATAGAGTAGACAAATATTTAACAATCTGATTTAGTTTCAAATTAACATAACATCTAATAATTCATAATAATTATACATATATAAAAATACAAAAGTGCATTATCATTCAAATTAACACTAAATTATTTTTGGTGAATATATTATTATTTTTGGAATCTTATGAATCTCTAATGATGTTTGTTTGCAAAGACTTAGAATCCAATGGATTTTAAAACTTATAATTAATCACTAATATTTGTCTCAAATTGTCAAACCATCATAAACAAATTTGGATTGTATGACATTTTCAGTGTGATGAAATAGTATTTTTTTTTTTTTTTTAAAAAAAACATGAGATTGGGGATTGATATAAGGAATCTTTTGCAATAAAATTAAGAATCTTTGTCACTATATTTGTGAAGTGAGACCTCAATTTAAAAAAGAAAAAGGTTCCATATCCATCTAATTTATAGAGCATCAAAGGCAACATGAACTTCTCTTTCAATTAAAAAATGACCTTAATTAATGAAGTAGAGTAGGCCCTTAATTATGATAATGTATATGATAAAAACTCAAGAGGAGTCTTAGACATGACCATTTGCTTTAGGTTGAAATGTCACCTCTTCATGTCTAAACAAAGATACTTTTTGACTTTTTTTAGTGTGCATATACCTGCCATACTTAGTGTAATCTTGAAGATTTCATGTGAAATTCATAGATTGTATATGTTTTGATCATTTGGGTAATTTGTTATTGGAATAATAATTAAAGAAGTATGGTTAATCGAATCATTAACATGTAATCATCGAAAATACTTAGGATCCTAAGTAATTCTTTGAAATTAGGAATATGTGATTTTTGTTTAGCAGAATAAAAAGACAGTGATTGATCATTATATAACAAGTAACACATGCATGTGATTCTTGCTCTTTGAGTAATTTTTAAATTAGATTTCAATCTTCTCTTAACTATTAAAAACTATCTCTACATTTTTCTATTTCCTCCAATATTTTTTTTAGATGAAAAAGAATATTCTTTTGATTTATTATCAAATAGAAAGAGTTGATAAATTAGTTGTTATTTTCTATTATTGATATATTAAATAGTTGAACCAATTTTTACTAAGGAAAACACGATTTATAAATTTAGTTTAATAAAAAATATTTTCTATTTTATGTTTAATGAAATATTTTTTATGATTAATTTTATGATGATATGACTCCAAACACGCGGTTATAATAATTTCAGCTTGACTTAATATTTGAGATGATCGACTTACCTTTCATGAATACAATAAGAGGAAAATAAGAAGAGCAATGTCTCATAAACATCAACATCTAAAGGAACCTTCAAACGTCACCAGAGAAAACTCTGAATCAACAAATTTTCTCTTTTGAAAAGACTCCATTTTTATTATGTAAGTTGCTGGAAGTTACCCTCGCATAGTACAAAATAAACCTAAGAAACCATACCAAGATAAATTCATAAATAAAAGCTAACTAAATTGGAAATATGCTCAAAATTGACATACCTAGGCTACAACGGTAAGCGAGAAAAGAAAACCAAACACAAATTCAAATCCGTTGCTATTTACAGAAGCAACAACTAGATTTCCTCAATCAAAGATGATGTTGATTTTATAACTTCCAAATTCAAAAAGAGATGAAATTATCTAATTTTTAAATGTTTATAGCTTCAGAAAATATAATTTTCAAACTATTTTTATCATTGCTTAAATGTACATATATTTTAATTCTTATAAAAGATTCTTTTTATAGGGAGATAATCTTGATACTTCTCATTTAGTATTCAACACTTTCATCAATGCTAAAACGAGAGTGTAGGTGAGAATAGTATTATGAGTCTCAAATATTCTAGATAATGCTAAAATCATCTTGTTTTATTCATTAATATTTAAATTTTAATATCAACATTAATAGTTAATGAGAATGATAGAAATAAATCAAACAAACTGTGAACGGACTTTATTTTATTTGAGAGTTTAAGGAATATAAAATTAATGAGTATAAAATTATAAATTACTTAATTATTGCATAAGAATTTTAAGAGAGTAGAAGATAGAAGTAATAAATAAAACAGAAAGAAATGGAATGTTGGCAGAACTGAAATAATATTATGTAGGCCTAGTTAAACTATTTATTCTTCAAACTTTCAAATTGGAATTAAAGAAAATAGTCATTTTAAAGTCAATGAGTTTAAAGATTTAATTTTTATTAACTTTCACTTACTTTATAAAATAATTTGTGAATAAAATTAAGAGATTAATTTTTATCTATATTCTATGTTTTAACTTTCTCTAACTTTGGTGTAAAATTTTTATTTCATAAATGAGGGTAATTTAGAATAAATTAAAAACTAGAATATAATGAATGGAAATAGATAATTAACTTTCAATGTCTATTTTTTTTATCTTAAATTGAAAGTTAAAGAATAAAATATAAAATTTTAAATAACTTACAAATACTAACCTTCTACTTCTTTAAAAATCTAATAAAATAAAATTAATTATTTCACTATGTATATTTCTATTATCCTCATTAACTACACTTTCAATGGTAACAAAACTTCATGCAATATCTTAATATTTGATTTGTGATTAAGCAAAATATTTATTTAGAGATTAGAGATTGACACGTTAATTTCTATTGACTCTCATCTAAGCATGAAAGTTTGGTTAAGATAAAAGTGAACATGGATGAGAATAGTAAAAATGTACGAAATAAAATGTAAATATATATTAAATAACTTTTTTTAGAGTTTTAAAGAAACATGAGTTAATATATATAAACTACCTATATCCTATTCTTCAATCCAATTTAAGATTTAAAAAATAAAAATTTAAAGTTAAATAGTTAATATCTATTAATTTTTCATTTATATTACAAAAACTTATAAATAAAATTAATTGATTAACTTTTATTAATATCACACTTTATAATTTTCTCTAACTTATTTTTTTAGACTTATATCATACATTAACTCAACAAAACAATGCTATTCCATTCTATTATATCATTTAACTCATTGTAATGGTACTAGTGAGTGTAATAATCTATTTTGAACTCCAAAAAATGAAAAGACATACTGTAAGCTAATATAATAATATCAAACCATAGATTGAACCAAATAAAAATGGGCCATAATTAAAAAATTTGTTTTTTTTCTAAAAATAACTTTATTTTTTATGTTTTAGCTACTATTGATATATTATATTGATGACAATTTTTTTCTATTCGTTTTTTTATTTTTAATAAACTAAATTACTTTACTGTATTTTGTTAGTTTTATTTAGTTTTGTCTATCTTTTAAGAATTTTGTTCTTAAATTTATTATTTTATTGCTCTTGGTGAAAGTTTGTCTTTTATTTTTATAATTTTGATAATTTGAGATTAATTATTTAGTAATATATGATGATACAAGTATCGTCTCTCAAATATATTCTAATTATTACATGAATTTTAATATCTATTTCACTGTAGTATCATATCTAAAGAAATATCTATAATGGATAAATTTATAGTCATTGAAAAATATTTGTAGTGAAAATAAAATTATAATTTGAGAGTTGAGATAATATATCATTATTAATAGTATTGAAAATCAATTTTATATCATTAGTACTCTTAATTATAAAATTATTTTTTGATGTCGTATGATTATTTATGAATAAAATATCTTCTATTATTTTTAAAAAAATAATATCATGCCATTCTAAGAACTCAACATGAAATTTTAAATGGTTAATAATATTTTGATATAATAAATGAATATTATAGTTTTATAAAGTTTATTTGAAAATTCAGATTTTGTTGGTTTTATAGAAATAAAAATTTATTTTAAATAGTATTTTATTAAATTATTGAAATTGATTATAATTAAAATCAATTCTATCAAATCTAATAAAATTTTAAATGAATTCTAAATTTTTTTTTCACTCTAGTAAAAATACTTTCAGCTAAAAATATATTCTTCTATTATTATTCTATTTTTTTTATATATATATATTTCTCTTGCTCTCTCTTATTTTTCTTTCTTTTCTTTTTATATTTTTTCTATCACCTCTCCTCACTTTTTAGTTTTTCTATATTTATAAAAAATTTTAAAAATAATATACAAATATTTTTATAAAAATAAATATTTTATTAAAATTAACACTTAAATCAAATATAAAAATTATTTAATTTGAAATATTTTTTATTTTATAATATATTAAATATAAAAAAAATTTTATAAATTAATTTTTTATAAAAATTATTTTTAAATAAAATAAATTTAAGTTAAACATGCACTTGTTTAAAATTAGTATATGTCTCTTTTGAGGCAACGGATTCGAGTCTTTATCAAATTACTTGTTGCTTTCGTATGAATTAAAGAGCAACATTGCATTATTATGAACTGATGTTTTTTTCCTTTCATATTAATAATCATTAATGTCATGTTGAACTAACATGGTGTTAGCCCACTAATTAAGTTGATTGAGTTTTAAGCTTTTTTTTTTTATTTACAAACTTCATTAATTCTATATTAAAAAAATATTAAAATATCTTATTCAAATATAAAAAAATTAATGTTATGTTGAAAATTGAATAAAGTTAAAATATATGTGTTGTTACATTAAAAACTAGATAAGAACAAACTATATTTATTAAAATAAAATAATTAAATCATTGATAATACAAAGATAAAATATTACAAATATAAACTTTGAAATATCTCTAAAAATTAAATTTAAGATCTTTCTATTTTAAAGTCTAAGCCTTAATCACTAGGCTAAAAGTTCATTGACCTATTTGGTGTGAAGTTATTTGTAATCAGAAGAGTGACATATGCATTAAACTAGTCCACCTCAATCCTCAAAATGATGAGAATTTTGTGTAAGTGAGCCATCAGAAAGGCAACAGTCAAACAACCAACTTCAAACCATGTCTTGAAAATCTCAATGAGTTTCTCCCTTAAATCAGTCTGCATTTATTTAGGAACAATGTTTTTAAAATTGAACTCATTAGTCAACATCAGTTAATTAATTTTCCATTAGATTAATTTAATTAATTTGATTATAATTTAATAATAAATAAAATTTTAAAAATTATCATTAAATTAATTTTAAAAAGCATAAAATATATAAATATATTTATAATAATTAAAAATATAAAAGTATTTTAAAAATTATTTGAATCTAATCAAATTAATTATTATTTTAATTTTTAATTTTGTCAATTTAATTTATCAGTCCGATTTTTAAATCATTATTTAAAACACATTTATACACTACAATAGCTCCATTTAATTAAATTATATAATTTTTCTAATTTTATTAATAAAATTCAGTTACTTCTATAATAGTTTTATTTGTAATAAGTTTTAGATAGGATTACTAATAATTTTTAAAATTATTTTGTAAAAAAAATAATTTTTTAAATAAAAAAATATTAATTTAATTTTTAAAAATGTTTTCAAAATGTGTGTTTCAAACCGACGCCCAGAAATCCATAATCCGTACAATACATATATATGGCGGAGTGTTTCTTTTTCCCACTTTTTCATAAAAAACATCAGCTTCACCCACGCTACGCAAACCTTGCTTTGAGAATTTTCCCTCTCTTCTAGTCCTCTTAACAGCCACCATGAAATGCCTTTCCCGGCCGTTCACTTCCCCATCGCCGCCTCTTTCCCTTTTTTTCTCCCTATAAATGCACCGCCGCCATTTTAGAACTAAACATGGGTTATACAAACAGTTGACGGACACACTTTAACTGCTACCTGATTACTTCATTAATGATGGCGTCCACTAGTTCAACTCCCACAGACCCTTCTTCTTCCTCCATACCCGAGGACTTGGCGGTGAAAGCTATGAACAAGAGATACGAAGGCCTAGTTGCTATTCGAACGAAGGCGATAAAGGGGAAAGGAGCGTGGTACTGGGCCCATTTAGAACCAATTCTGATCAGAAACCCAGATAACAATCTGCCAAAAGCGGTCAAACTCAAGTGTTCCTTATGCGATGCCATTTTTTCGGCCTCGAACCCATCAAGAACGGCATCGGAGCACCTAAAACGAGGCACCTGCCCCAATTTCTTTAACTCAGTTTTGAGGCCAAATTCCGCAGTTTCTCCTCTGCCAATTTCGTCTTTGCCGTCTCCTCCTTCTCATAACCATCGAAAGCGAAACTCTCATATCGCTTTAAATTCACTGCCTTTAGTTGAGTCAACTCGGTTTTGTAACGAACTCGGTTATTCTAATGCTGGGTTGACTCAGCAGCAGCGGCATTTGGTATTATCTGGTGGAAAAGAGGATTTAGGTGCGTTGGCAATGTTGGAAGATAGTATTAAGAAGCTTAAGAGTCCTAAAGCTTCACCTGGTCCTTCTTTAAGTAAGGACCAGATTGATTCTGCTCTTGATTTTTTAGCTGATTGG
>CATIWR010450129.1:0-30080 GCA_949677035.1 Omphalea diandra | reverse complement strand
TTATTTAAAAAATATAAAATAAAAATATTTTTTTATTTTATTTTTCTTTTGTGGTGTTATTTTTTTTTTTATTATTATATATATATATATATATATATATATATATATATATATATATATATATATATCATCTTTTATTTTCTCTCAATAAAGTGTATAAATTTACATTTTTTTTTTAAATCTATCATTTAGCCACATATCCGGATTCCTCAACATTTTAGTTGGACTAATTGGATCTAAAATTAATTTTAGTTTTAATTAGAATAATATTAAAGATAAATAAATCTTTTTTGTTATCAAGTAATATAAAGATATGATTTAACATTTTTATGAATATAAACAATTTAAAATTTAGAAAATAATAAAAATTAAATTTGAATTTTCAAGAAATTTAAAAAACTAAAATCAACTAAAATTTTCTAGTCTAGAAAAATTTTCATACTTTTCATCAATCCAAATATAAAATATTCAAAATTAAATACATAATATCTTATATCATTAATTAACTCAAATAATATTTATTTTTACGTCTAGCATAAATTTAATTCATTCTCAAGTTATTTAGGTTTATTTTTTTCAAGCAACATAAAAAATTAAATTTTTTTATTTTATAAAATTAATTTATAATTTTAAAACTTTTCAAGGAATTTAAAAAATTTCAAATTAACCAAAATTTTCAAATGAAGAAATTTTTTCTCTATTTCTCTTAACTCAAATAATATAAAATTTATTTTAATTTACTAAAACTAAAATGTAATTTTCTTTCATTCTCTTAATTTATCAATATTCAATATCTAATTCTTTTCAATAGTTAATTTAATTTAATTGAAATAATATGTATTTATAAGAACATAGTATAACTAATACACAACACCACTCTTATAATCAAATATAAAATATTTATTATATTGAGGTTTGCAAATTTATATTATTTGAATTAATTATTAATAATAATTTAATATTTAGTAAATGATGAAAGTGAAAGAAAATTATAATTTAGTTTCTAGTAAATTAAAAAATATTATATTATTTTGATTGAGAAGAAAGTTTAAGATTTTCTAACTAAAAATTTTTGATTGATTTCAATATTTTTTCAAACTTTGTTAAAAATTTTTAAAATTAGTTTTTGTTGTTTAAAAATTATAAATAATTTTTATTAACAAAATATAGAAAAATTAATATCTTATATTGCTGTAAGCAATTAGATCTAAATATACTGTGAATGAATTAAATATATATTAAACCTAAACTAGACCTAAAAACCAGTGCTATTTGAATTAATTATTAAGAATAATAGGATATTAATTATTTGTTTTTTAAATATTTTATTTTAAATTGAGAAATATGAAAGATTTTCTAAGCTAAGAAAATTTAGTTGCTTTCAAATTTTTCTTAGTTTTGTTATTTCGTAAATTATATTATTATAATCAGAATCAGAAATTAATTTTAAATTTTATTGAACTAATTAAAAAGTTGAAAGTCTTAGATATATGACTAAAGGATAAATTTGGGAAAATAAAATTTATATAAAATATAAAAAATAAGATATTTTTAAAACTCGGGCTAATTTTGATTTTTTGTTTTTTGGACACTTTATCCTTGTGTCTATTGTAAACTTTTAAAAAAATTATCCTGAACTATTGTTCATCTTTATTTGGCTTTGCCCCGGAGGAGGACAAGAAGAGAGCCTTCCAGGGTGGGAGTTAAAGACAAAGGGCATAGGACCTACAAGCGCCAGTAACATCTCTACTTGTCCTGTCTCCGTCACTTTTTTCTTAACGCAATAAATGAATGGTTCTTTAGCCCAAGCAATCTTGGTCAACTTTGTGTCTTAACCATAGTTAGCTGTCGACACGCCTACTTCTAAGGTTCATATCCTCAAATGTTCATATCATTAGATCACACAACCTAGGTTAATGACATTCCCACTCTCCATTCAAGTAGTGTACAGCAAACCGCCGAACTGTATCAATTTTTGTGAGCAAACAAATTATAAAACATCTATTGTGATCATGTGTTTTATATATTGTACTATATATATAAATATATGAATAGGTAACATTTCAAAATAAAAAAAATTAATTGCAAAGTCAATCTTTATATTGATTCATAATTGTTAATAATTAACTTAAAATTTTGAAAATAACTCCTCATCATGAGTTTCTAATCACCTAAAAAATAATATAAATAGAACAAAAATATAGTGGTTAAAAAATTTTAAAATCATAAAAATGTTTGCATGGAAAACTTTGTTGCAATTCATAAACTTCTTTACCACCGCGGCTCATAGCATGGCGGTCAAGGCCTGTTGACCCTGATAGGAGGGATTTGGATTCAAGTTCTTCGCCGCCCCCAACCCCCCAACACACTAACCATTATAATTTATAAAAAAAATCATAAACTTCCGCTCTCTTTATATATATATATATATATATATGGAGAAAGAAAGAGAGAGAGAGAGAGAGAGAGAGAGAGAGAAAGAGAGAGGAAGTTTATGAACTGTAGCATGAAAAACTTTGCTAAAGTTCATAGTAAATTTCATCATTTACATAGCATTAATTTAGAATTATTTAGCTTGGTCGCAAAATTCGCTTGATATATTTTGAAACTGTGGTTGTGTAGATATTTTAGAACATTTTTTAAAGAAATATTTTAATAGTTATAATTTTAAGGAATGTACTGTAAGTGTTTATTTTATGTAGGAATATCTTAAAGGCTTCATTTTGAAGTTGGGTAGACTCTAGTTAACTTTGCAAAATTTTATTAGACTTTAAGATTATAATACGTTAATTATAGCTTAGTTAATCCTAGGAATTTGTTCAATATTTTCCTTATTATGATTGAGAGATGTCATTGAATTGTTCAACTTGATAGTTTAGAAATATATTATCTTAATGGGAGATGTCATTGAATTGTTGAACTTGATAGTTTAGAAATATATTATCTTAATGTCAACCCCACACATGTAAATATTTTATATTCTCTCGTGTAAGTCCTAAAGGAGAGGAGGAAAGAATAAACAAGGCTATGATAAATTTTTATTGAATTAAATTACTCAATTAAATACAAAGAAAAGAGAAAGAAATAATGAAATGGACATAAGCACTTTATACATGTTTGACAAGTAATTCTTTCCTACTCCTCTCCTCTAGCATCCTCATTAAAGGGTTCTACTCTATCAACAACTTATAGATATTACTTAAATCTTACAATCCTAATGCTAACAAACTAGGTTTTGAACTTGCTTTTAGATGTGAATCAAACCATTCCTAAATTGTTTACCATGCATAAGTTAAGTCTTTCCATAATCAAAGGTTCTCACCTAATCTAAGATATATTCCTCATACAAATATTAAGTATAATGGAAGAAAATAAACATTCACTAAGAGAATACAAGTTAAATCCCTTCATACAATGGTTAACCTAATAAGCTTATAGACAAAATACAAAAGAAATAAATAAATGAGACCTAAATTTTTACATTTTTGCATTTGGTAACCTTCATAAGGTCATATGAGACGTCATTTTATAGCTCACAGTTTAAAAAATAACTAGCATAAGAAAAATCATTTTGGATTATATAACATAGTACTATTCATTATGCTTATTCAAACAACATTGGTTTTATTCAATAATCATTAGTCCATAAAGCCCCTACAACTTCTCTTTAATTGGTCATTGGATAATCATAACACTTCAACAAGCATTGGTTTTGTTGAGCAAGCACAAAGAAGATAACTATTTTTATAATAAAATTTCAATATGCCATTTCTAAGATTTAATGGGTGTTATTCCTTTAATTGGTCATTTAATAGTCCTTGCAGCATATGTTCAATAGGTATTTGCTTTTTATCAATGAGACACAAAAGAGATAACTAATTCTACAAGGATTTTTTAATAGGACATTGCTCTCTAGTTTAAGAGATGTTGGGCCTTAAGGCATTCTTTTATTAGTCATTCCATGGTTATTGAGTCTCTTCAATAGCCATTGTTCTCTTCAAAAATGTCATAGATTTTGCAATTTTAATAAAAAATTTTCAATAAGTCATTACTCACGTCCAATGAGTTTAACTGGTTATTGTAAAATATTCACGAGCATTGAAGATAATTCAATGGCTACTAGGGAAATTTCAATAAGTGTTGAATTCAAAATTTTGCTTTACTTTTTGCTCACCTAAAATATTCAAATCCACAGCATGTTATTGTAGCAACTAAGCTCATACCTATATATGTTGCTAACCATTTTTGTTAACTTTCAATGTCAAATTTCAAACTAATCTTGAAGCACTTCAGGCTAACACCTCTAGGCATTCTAATCTCCTCAAGCTAAAACTTTGATTAGGGATGTTACAATCTCTCATCTTTATACTTGTGATATCCTTATCATGACCTGGCTTACAACTAGGCTCATGCCACTAAGGCATTAACTATGCTTAGCTAAGATGTAACCCCTAGGTACTGCAATTCATTAGTGCCTTAGGGAACTTTACCTCATGTCTAACCATGGGTAACCTTTTCCTTACAAACCCACTAACTTCGAGTAAATTTCTAACCTATGATAGCTTTTATATCAATTATAACGGCTTGAGCTCAACTATCTTGCATAACCTATCAATCAACTAAACCACTTAGCTTAAAATGATTAACTTTGATTATTATAGTAGTTTGGCTTAAACCCATATATGCTGCTAACCTTTTTGGTTAGCTTTTGATGTGGGATTTTCAAACTAATCATTGAGTACCTCAAGCTAATACCTCTACGTATTCTAAGCACCTCAACCTGAAACCTCGATTAGAGATGTTTCAATATCTCCTCTTTGAACTTGTGACATCTTTGTCATGACCCGTTTTACAATTGGGCTCATGCCAGTGGCCTTTAGCTATGCTTAACCAAGATGTAGCCTTTAGATATTTTGGTTTGCTAATGCCCCAAGTGACTCCACCTCGTATCTAACTACGAGCATTTTGTTCTTGTAGGTCCACTAACTCTGTGCAAATTTTTAATCTAAAGTGGCTTTGATACTAATTATAACGGGTTGAGCTCAACTATCCTATATAACTTGCAAATCATCCAAACCACGTGGCCTAAAATGGTTAACCTAAGTTGCTACAATAATTGGGCGCAAACCTATATATGTTATTAACCATGTTTGTTCACTTTTGATGTAGAATTTTCAAGCACCTCAAGCTAACACCTCTAGTCATTATAAGCACCTCAAATTATGACCTCAATTAGGGATGATACATCTTCTTAACTACTTGAAAGACTTAGAAAACTTTAAGTACATTTTTAATTTGGTAAAAAAAATATAAATTCAAATTTTTGTGTTTAAGGGATCTATAATCACCAATGAAATAATTACACAAACATTAGAAGTATACAAGTGCTTATTAATATTAAAATAAGAATTAGAACTATGATGCTCAACAATTTATTTATATATGTATAAAAATAGCCAGAATCATTTTTGTTATTCTCTAGGTGAATATTGAAATATGTGTTGATTCATCCGATTATCTTAAATAGTCATTTGTTGTATGAGTTAACATATATTTCATATCTTGCATTTAGAAAACTGAAAAAAGATGTTGCTAAAATTTCTACAATTACATAGATAAATATTTGGCTGAACTATCTCAATTATGCCCAACTTTAATCATTTTTTCAGTTTTATTCCCAACTTCAAAAGGTAGTAGTTTTCTCCATAATGATTTTGAGTAGTTGCAATTGTATCCAAGCCTCAAAGAGCATGTGCCACATCCTATGTGGCCTGATGACCTAGCTCTTTTCTCCAACATGGCTTGATGAAGTGGCATTATTTTGACACATGGTTTAGTGACATGGAGTTATGATATGGAAACTATTGATTTAATGATTTAATAAAGAGAAATGGTATTTTTTTCACTATTTTGCCCCCATCATTTACAAAATTAACTCAGCAGCTAGAGCAATTTTAATTTTTTTCTTTTAAATAATTTTCTAAGCTTTTCATATCATCAATGTTGTAATTGTATTCTAGCTGAGGAAGGAGTATGGTGGCCCATTATTTGATTTTGGCAAAGAACATATGACACTTACTCGATTTTGTGGAAAGAAAAAGTGTGGCCTCAATATTGTCTAAAGGAGGAAGTTGTTCGTGAGAGTGGTCCTAATGGGAAAGAAAGAAAAGTGACAAAGGAGGTTAGTTTTGAATAATTTAGTATGTTTTTGTAATTGTTATTTCAATGCATGTGTGGAAAGTGATAATGCATGTGATATTTACTTGAAAATTGGAATTTTCTTACTAAATTAAGGTTTTGAGAAATTTGAGATTCAGTAAATTAAATTAAAAAATTGGGTTAATGTTAGTAATTATTTAACATTTTATTGAGAAATTGGGTATACTATATTAGTGTTTGTTCAAACACAATTAACTTGAGTATAGTACATTAATATTCATTGAAAAACTATTAATTTGACTTTTATTTTAGTATTTTCTTATTATTGGTTAATTTGTTCAGGGTGCCTATAAAAATGTATCATAGAGGGTTTCTTTTTTAGTAGTAGTCCTATTGTGAAATATGTGGGTGGAAATAGAGAAACTCACTATGACTGATATAAGAAAGATTATAAAGTAATTAGGATATATTAATGTATTGGTTATAACTTATGTACCACTTAAGAAATATGTTCCCTTAGGAGGTGAAGTAGAGTTGAAGCATGTTGAAATAAAATAAGAATGCAAAAAGATAAGTGATGTAGGACTAGATTATGGATTTTTTAGGGTGTATGTTAAAGCTATAAAACTTAACCATGGCATAGATGAAAACTAATGAAGCTAAACCTAAACCTGAACATGATCATATACCTCATCCTCAAACTAAAAATGAACCTTTAGTTGAAAATGAAATTGATGTTAACCCTATTAAAAATGAAACTCAAATTGATAGGAATCCTACTGAATATGAAATTGAAAGTGATGATGAAGATTATCTTTTTGGATATGATGAAGACGAAGATTATAACCTGCCATCTAATGTTGCTGACCCAGATGTAAATGAGGAATATAATGATGTAAAAACTAACTTAAGGTAGTTTAGAAACACAAGTTTTGATAATGGCTCTGGTTTAAGATTAGGAGAAGAACCAGTAAGAGCTCAAAATAATGATAGGATGGATGAAAATGAGAGTGAGAATATTGCATATCATTTTGAGTACCTTGAAAGTGCTAAAGAAGTTGACACACCTAACAGTAGTGATGGAGATAATATGAAGAGTAGAAAGAAGAAAAGAGTTAAGAAAATTATTTATACCCCTAACTATAATCATGAAGATTTCCAATTTGTACTTGCGATGAGATTTATAAATGCTCATCAATTTAGATTAGTAGTACAAAATTATGTTAATGCAAATGGCTTTGATGTGTGTTAGAGGAGAACTTGTAAAAAGAGAATGAAAGTTAAATTTTAGTCAAGTTATAGTTAGAGGATGTATACTTCTAATATGGATAATGAAAGAAGTTTTATAGTTACGACAATAAGACTAGAACATACTTGTTGTAGGGTGTTGAGGAATAAGATGGCAATAACAAAATGGTTGTCTATAAAATTCCTTAATGAGTTGAGAAAAAATCTAGGCTATACAATTGCTAAAATGATTGGGGACATGATGAGGAAATATTCACTTGCAGTGAGCAAAATGACTTGTTATATAGCCAAAAAATTAGCTATTCAAGCACTTAAAGGTTCACTTGAATCCCATTATGCAAAACTGAGATCTTATGTAGTAGAACTAAATATAGTGGATAAAGAGGGCAGTTTTGAGGTAGAGGTTGATCGGGATGAAGACTCACCAGTAGCATCTAAGGCTTGTTATATGGGTTTTAGTGGGCTTAAAAAGGGGTTTCTTGAGGGATGTAGGCTTGTAATATTTTTAGATGGGTCTTTGTTAAACATTATGATGGGTAGGGCCATGTTGACTGCAATAGGGAGAGATGAGAACAATCAAATTTTCCCTATTGCTTGGGTAGTTGTGAGGACAAAGAATGAAATGACATGGTAATGGCTTTTGACAAGGTTGTTTGATGATCTAATGATCATGGATGGACTTGGGTGGACCTTCATCAGTGATTAGTAAAAGGTAAAGTACTTTGTAACTTATTCATAAATATTTTGCTCATCATTAGTATTTTTATTCTCATTACTTTTCTTTATTGATGGGTTTACTTAAAGTTTTAAAGGAACTAGTGCCTCATGCAAAACTTAGAAATTATGCAAGGCATATATATGCTAATTGGAAAAAGATTCATGGTGGATAAAAGTTAAAGGAATTTTTTTAGAAAGTTGTGTATGCTACATATGAAGCAAAATTCCTAGCTCATTTAAAGTAGCTAAGCGAAGTGGACCTTAAAATAATAGATTGATTAATGGCTAAAGATCCAAGGGTATTTTGCAAAGCTTACATAACAACTTTGCCAAAATATGATAGTGTGGACAACAACATAATAAAGACATTTAATGGTTGGATTTACAAGCATAAAACACTGCCAATCATTAACATGTTGAAGGAGATTAGAAAATTAGAATAGGTTTAATGGAAACGATGAAGCTAAAGCTAGATATGATGGTTGATAATGAAAATGTGTTATGTCAAAGAATAAGACAGAGAGTGGAGAAGTTGAAATAGGAGAGTAGGTTTTGTATGCCTAAACCTACAGTTAATCAAAAGTTTCAAGTGAAATGTGGGGATGATCAATTTGTAGTGGCTCTACCAACTTAGACATGCAATTCCAAAAAATGGCAACTAAGTGGCATTCCTTCTATCCATGCCATATCATATTTCCACCAGATGAAACACAATGATGAAGATTATGTTGATGCAAGCTTTAAAAAAAGATATGTATTTAAAGGCTCATAGTTGACCATTTAAACCTATAAATGGCTCAACAATATGGCCAGCAATGCAAGAAGATCTTGTTCACCCACCACCATTTAAAAAGATGCTTAAGAGACCTAAGATAAGAAAGAAAAAGTTAGCTAATAAGAGAGAAACTAAAGATCACGATAAGTTCACTAAGCATGGAGTTAAGATACAATGCAAAGTATGCTTTGAGTATGGACTTAATAGAAAATGATGTCTATTAAAGAACAATCCCCTCCTCCATCAACTCAACAATTAAATAAGGTAATACAAATGCATTTTTTCCAATTTCGTTCCTTTTAATGATATAAGAATATTATATTATTTTTGTAATTATTAATACAGAGAAGTGGAAAGAAGAAATATAGACAAATCTCCATAAATGCCTCAAAATAGTATATCTAATATTGGAGATAATATCAGAACTTCTAATGAGAATGTAGAAGTTAAACCTTCAAACTTAAGGTTAACAAATAGGAGAGTAAATAAACAAGTGATAGTAATAGAATGATATCAGGTTGGTTAGTTCAGTAAGTCATTGTAGGTTATGTTTTATTTTACTGTTATTTTGATATGTTTGAGGTCATATCTATTTTGTCATTATTTGAATAGGCAAGGAAAGGTTTTGGCTTACGTATATAAATTAATACAAGAAACATGTATCTTCGGATTAATTTTAGAATATTTACATTCGGATTAATTTTAGAATATTTACATTTACACACATTGTAATATTGCCTTATGTAATATATATTGTCTTATAATGAGATGCAGGTGCCTAGGGAATCAAATGTTAGGTTTATGAATGGACCAAGGCAAGCAGTAACAACAACAAAGTAAAAAGAAAACATTAGTGCCAACTTATAAGGTTGGAAGGTATAAGGCAATAACAAGTTAAAACACATACCATACTATTATAACAATAAGTACCTAAACATCAGTGACATCAAAATAGAAGGAGCCTCTTCAAATTGCATTCCAAAGAGGTCAACTTAGAGATTACTTGTAGCTACAAGTCAAAACACATCTTTGTTAATCCATGAAGGCCAACATGTGTTGTCTAAACCATAATAGAAGTTTAAAAAGTTGCCATGAAGATGTTGATAGTTGCCTTAGAGCGTAGTTGGTCGTTAAAGGATTTTTTAACAAGGATGTTTAAACATATAATGTATTTTTATCCATATTGACAATGTGAATTTGCCTAAAGCATACTTCTAGTTTGCTGAAAAGGATGTTTCAATGGTATGTGACTTTTTTTTTTTTTTTTGCAGACATTAATAATGTTCTAAAGTTGGTTGACTTTGACATTATTTAATGGTAATCTTGTTTGCCAATTATGTTGCTATATTATTTATTCACATTGACTTTATTTAATGTTAATCTTCTTTACTAATATTATTTCCTACTTCATTACTTGCAAATGGGAAAATAAAACTTGGAATATGCAGACAATTAACTCATTATCTAAGGAGGTTACATTGTACTCATCATTACTAAAGTACTTCAAACTCATACTTCTATTACAAACATCAATAGAACCTAACCCTAATACATCCTTCCCTACCTTCCTCCTCCAAGTAATTCCCTAACAAATTTATTTTACATATTGCTTAAATAGAAATAGCCCAACTACAGCATAAAATCCAATCTTATAAAAATCCACGCTTTCTTGTATTCTTGCCAATACATATGTTTTTCTTTTCAGATTACATTTCAACAAATACATTTCTTCCTCCAACTTTCTCTTCTCTTCCTCCAACTTTCTCTTTTCTACAATTATAACTTCATATCTAACTTCAACCTCAATCCTCTCCATATATGTATTCAGGGGCTTAAGCTTAATTAGCAGTAATAGAGTCCTTTCATTTACCTAATCATCATGCCATCTAAAATAGTTACACTGGGTTTCCTACATAAATAATCCAATTCAAATAATAAATAACCAAATAATAACCACAAAAGATACATAAATTATGATGTGGAAGTTGCTCAAAGTTGTACGTTGATATGTGGACATCCCCAAAACTTATGTCCTAGATTTTCCACTGTGCGGGAGATCATCAAATGAGCTGGGTTACCACAATGATAAAACCTAACCTCACTACCAGTGAAGTAATGACGAGTATTGTTACAAACATTTTCATCGATTACAACACAAACACTTTTATCATTTTGCAGCCTCCATTGTCAAGCACTACCCAAATTATATAAAAAAAAAAAAGCTTCGTCTACTTGAAACAAGAGAGAGCAGATGGTGAACAAGGATTAGCCAAAAACCCTAACTTGTTTTCTTACTTCATGAAAGAGTGGGAGTGAATTGAGTCAAATGACTTAACAATATCTTTTATTCTTTATAGGGAGGATAAAATAGTAACTTTCCATATTTAAGTAAACTTGGACAACTCATAGTGCCACCTCATCAAGCCACGTAAAAGAGAAGAGCTAGGTCATCAAGCCACGTAGGATGTGGCACATGCCCCTTGAGGCTTGGACATGTTTGCAACTACTCAAAAAAGTAATGGAGCAAACTGGTACCTTTCGAAGTTGGGGATAGAACTGAAAAAATAAGTAAAGTTCAGGAGGACTTAGATGGTTGAGTTTTATTATCAATTTGTAGTTATATAACCAATACGGTTTTAATAAGATATATATATATATATATATATATATATATATATATATATATATATATATATATATATATATATATATATATATTCTCTCACTTTTCAATTTAAAAATGGAGATATAAAGATTTTAGAAAAATAGAATTTAGGTAAAACATAGTGTAATGTATGAATCCTACTTAAGTTATTTGAATTAATACAAAAAGATACCATGAGATCAAATTGCCAATAGATGTATGCTAGTTAAAGACGATCTTCGAAATGAAGATTTCTTAACTGGTTTAAACTAATTTATTGATTTTACTTGTAGTTATTTAGAATGCATTGTATAGGTCAAAATCATGGATATGAAGACATAAATATGGTTAGATACAATTTGCTTAGAAATAAATTTTTACCATGGTATTATTATTGGATTTTACATAGAAAAACCAATATGCAGCTAAATTTAGATAAAAAAATATTTGCAGTATATTAGAAGATTTTGATATAATGCATAAAGGAGAATCATCTGATATATATCACGCAATGGCAATAGATATTGCTGGTCTTGACTATAATTTGAATGACATGAAGGAATCTCTAAATATGATAGCTAAGAAATTATATAACATACTTAGTGGTATAAATCAAGAGGTGTGGTCTACTTTTGAAAACCATTTATAGTTCAAATATATTATGATGATATTTGTCAATTAGTGAAAGAGTTGTTGTTGATTACTAATATTATAAGGAATAAATTATATAGTACAAAAAAAGATAGCTTAAAATTTGAGACTGCTAGTAAAAAAAAAAAATCACTATTGTAATAATTTGTATATAATATATTGAAGTGAAGACAGTGAATTGACTAGTTGTAAGTATTGTGAGCATCCTTAATGCAAGAGATTAAGACTAGGATGCATTATAAGGAATAAAATTTTATAGCTAATTCGACAATAAATTTAAATTTATTACCATATCTTTAGCAATAAGTGGAATAAAGATGATAAATTCATGTTTCTATTCTATTTCTAATTTTTATTAGTAATAAAATTTAAAAATTATTTAATTGAAAATTTATAATTTCTCATATTAACTGTTGAAAAATAAGCAATTGAAAATTTTGAATAACTCCATTTAAAAGTTTTAACTATTGTTATCTAGTATCATACCTATTATAGAAGTATTAATTTTTATATAAATATGAAGCTAATTTGTGAATGGAAAAAATTGGCATTCAAGGAGAAAGGGGAAGGTAATCAAACTTAGTAACTTTCGTCAGTGCCAATCAAATTCTAGGGCAACAGAATTTAGAATTAAATACGAAACATTCAAAATAACTAAATACAGATTTTTTTAGCGAAAAATTAACATCTATAAAAAATTTAAAATGTAAAATAGCAATACTACTTTGAATAAAATTTCTTGTTTTAAGTTGGTCTAAACAAGAAATAAGATTTCTGTCATTTAAGAGTTAAAAAATATATTGGATAAAAAAAAAAGATTTAAATGATATACTATATTACTTTCTCCAATAAATAACTATTATATGACATGCCGCATGTTATATATCATATAATATAATAAAAAAAATACTCATTTACACAACTAAACAAACAAACAATCAACACATAATAAAACTATTCAAATTAATTATCATTAAGAAACTTTAATTATAATTTTGCTGTGCTTACATAGAGGCACATGGAGAATTTTACTTTTATTGATATTAGTGCAGTTCAAATTATGTTCTTAAAAAAAAAAATGTTCAAACCATGTTGTGGTGAGAGTAGGACTTGCATCGAGCTTCTAGCATTTTATAAAGAAAAATAATTATTTAGTCCCTTGAGTTTGACATAATAGTTCATCTCTTCCATTCCATTAAATGTTGGGTACTTTCACTAAAATTTTCATTAAATAATAATAAAATATTATTTTTTCTTATAATCTGAAATCAAAATATCCTTTTCCACTACCCATGGAATTTCTCTCATTTTATCTCTGTAACCTTAATTATAGAATATTTAGTAAATAATGCAATTTGAAGAGAATTAGGATTTATATGATACTGTAATTAGCGTGATAAATACATTTATTTTGTTGAATTGCTTTTTACTTTAAATTATATGCATGTAGGCTTGGAAATCTCAAAGAATTCTATGGTTGTTGAGGCTTGAAAATTATTAGTGATGGTGTGGCTGGGTTATTTTTGCTAATGGTGTTGTGATTGCTGATGAGATGATGATGGAAATAGGGCTGAGAAGAGAGAGTAATGGTAATATATATATATATATTACATTTAATACTTTATAAATTTATTATTTATGATGCATTTTTTATTTATATTTTTAATTATTGTTGGTCCTTGGATAACAAGAATGAGGGTTAAATTTTGGAAGGAATGTCAGTTATGCAAGTATTAGAAGAAGTAGAAGAAAAATAGAACATATAACAATTTATAGCGGTTCAAATATTAACAAATCCTACATTCACTTTTCAATTCTTTCAATTGGGTGTTCCACTAATACCAAATGATGTTTTAAAAGCTTCCACCTAATTTTACAATTTGTATTTTGCAAAGGTTTACACACAACCTTGCAAGTGCTTTCTAAGACTAACACTCAAACCTATACAAGAGTTTTTTATTGGCTCAGTCTCAAACCCAATCCCAAAAAATGTTGAAAGCTCACACCAAACTTTTTACAACTCAACAATAAGAGTAATTAAGAGAGAATGTTGAGAACTAAAGTGCAAGAGTTTGACCTTAGTAAATATTATTTTCTTGCATTTATGTCAATTTGGTGGAATATTTATATGTTACTCCCACAAAAATGATGTTAATGACAATACTAACTCCATATCTCAAAAGTTGGAATCAAAATCTTTCATTTAATGCTTGTTAGACAAATGTCATAATCAAGATAGGTACATCGCGATCGTGACTTAAGTTTTACTCTGGGTTTTACATGGTCGCGATCACAATCATCAATTTGTGTCTAACGGCTAGTGCACATTGCAACATGACATTGGTTCTTCACAAAATTATCCATTAACACCCTCTGTTATGGCTCAACCATCACGATTGCGAATTAGTAGTGGTGGTCGCAACTCAAGTCGTGTTGGAGAAATTGTCATGATTTTGGACTGTGAATCAGCTTGTGTAATTTTTTATTTGAGTTGAAGGGATATTGCGTAGTCGACATAATTGTAACGGTTGCGACACTTGAACTTTCATACAGCTCCTCAACACACAACATTTGTTGGCTGGTGCTTAGGAGTTCATCTATGAAGATTTGAGGGTTGTAGTCGAGATTGATACTGCGAAGCTGACCTCATATCAAACTGTCTAAAATTATTCCAAGTTTTGTTAGGGTAACGGTTGCGATATAGGACCCAACTTTGATTTTTCTCTCCATCCAACTTCCAATAAAAATGTTAACTTTATTTCTGCAAGTACAACACTTAGAGAAGATAATTATAATATTTCAATATATATTATCAGGATAAAAAAAGAGGTTTGACTAATCAAGTCCAACTATTATATTTAATGAGAAAATAAATGTATTTTACTAGTTTCGTAATTAATGCGAGTAAATTAAGAAAATTAGTTATAATTAATGAAAGTGGTATATATTTTGAGACATTTAAATAATAAATAATGGATAACTTTTTTGGAATAGAAAATATATACTTTGAATAATATAAAATATTTGATATCATCTCAAGTAAAAAATTAATATATTTTGATTTAGATATTTTATTGTTTAAATTAAGAGGTTTCAATTTTTATTTCATTTAGTTTGAGAATCTTCGAGTTTTGTGCTCATTCTTAGAGGATGTTTTGGATGCGATAGAAATATTTTAGGTATTTTATTTAATTTAAACCTTTGACTCTATTTTGATGTAATTGATTGATAGAAAAATAGATAGAAGGATTAATCAAGGGATGAATTAGTAAATATATAAAACTTAAAAGGCACAAATGAGAATATAAAAAAAATTCTCTGCTATGATTATTCTGAAGGTGTATTTAAACTTTTAGGTACGAGAGAAATGACTGCGATTTGAGTCTTTGCTCCTCTTTCTCTCTATTTCCTTCCTCTCGGTCTTTCCTGCTCCTTCTCTGTACTCGATTTCATTTCTTTTTTCTTATTATTTCTCCTTCCAAAGGATCCATAATATAAGATTTCTTCGAGTTTGGGGTGTCTTTTTTCTTTGTTTACTTTTTTTTAAAATTTCCTTCTCTCTCCCGTTTATAAAAATTAATTAAACAAAAAACCCATATAACAATTTTTAATCATCCATCGAATTTTTTTAATTCTACTTAAAAAAAAAAAAACCTTGGTTTCCTGTTTTTTTGCCCTTTTGATGGAGGTATAATGGCCGGTTTGGATTTAGGCACTGCTTCTCGTTACGTTCACCAGCTGCACCACAGACCTGACCTCCACCTCCAGCCGGACCCAGAAGACTGCGATTCTAATCGCCCTGGAGCTGTCCATATCTCTTCCGACCACCAGCAGCCTCATGAAGATGGTTCCCATCAAGGCCTTGACCTGGCCGCAAACTCTGGCCCAGGGGACATCGTGGCTCGCCGTCCCAGAGGTCGTCCACCCGGTTCCAAAAATAAACCAAAACCTCCGGTCATCATTACTCGAGAGAGCGCTAACACACTTAGAGCGCACATTCTTGAAGTAGGAAATGGGTGCGATGTGTTCGAGTGTGTAGCCAACTACGCTTGCAGGCGGCAACGAGGGATTTGCATACTCAGTGGAGCTGGTACGGTGACCAATGTTAGCATTAGGCAACCAGCGGCAGCAGGAGCTATAGTTACTCTTCATGGCAGATTCGAGATCTTATCTTTATCCGGTTCTTTCTTACCTCCTCCAGCTCCACCTGGCGCAACTAGTCTAACAATCTTTCTTGCTGGTGGGCAAGGGCAGGTGGTGGGAGGAAGCGTGGTGGGGGAGTTGACCGCAGCTGGGCCTGTGATAGTAATCGCAGCATCGTTCACAAACGTGGCATATGAGAGGCTGCCCTTGGATGAAGATGAGCAGCTGCAGATGCAGAGTGTTGGTGCTGCAGTTGGAAACAATCAATTTCCTGATGGGGCGGCAACATCAGGTGGGTTGCCCTTCGTTAATTTGCCACTAAATATGCCGCCCAACGTTCAGTTGCCTGCGGACGGATGGGCTGGGAACTCGGGCTGTAGGGCTCCGTTCTAAGAGAGAAAAATAACAGCAATTACACGTTGGGTAGCTGCGATGATTCGGTAGCAATGTGATTTATGAGTTATTATGGATAGCCAAATTTGTGGCTTTTGTTCGTATTGCAGCATTTCACAGTGGCAAGATCATGGGCTTCGTTCGGATCATAAAGGTCAGCTAATTTCATGGATTTCTTGTACTCTCAATCATCATCACCACGTTACTTGTTCTTCTGTTATGTTTTTTAGGGTTTTCTTTTCTTCTTTTAATGATTTTTAGTTTTTAGACTGTTCTCTATGTTTTCTGGAAATAGTCTTTCTTGTTCATACTGGACCTATATGATCGATCTTCGTCTTCTTCTTCTCTCTATTCATAAGAAATGGTTTGAGGATGTATTCAATATTTCATTAAAAAAAAAAAAACTGCATAATAATCAGTGAACTTCAACATTGACACATCAACTAGGATCTATATTTCTTTCAATTTTCACTTGGATAGATCCCAATTAGACCTGCCGTTAGATCCCCACTAGGCCTGCACATTTTCTTACTTCTTCTGCTATCAGTTTTTCAAAAAAAAAAAAAAAAAAAAAAGTGTAATCTTTGAACTAAACTTGAAAGGTTCAATACGGGGTCTTTTTTTTTTTTTAAAAAAAATATTGTTTTCCGGATGAACAAATAGACAATTTTAAAGAACAAGTTGGATGTGACTGACTTGATTAATCTCTCGGGAATCAGCTATGTACAGAAATTAGTAGTTTAAATTGCTGTATTAAACATCCCAGTCTTCAAAATCTTTTTTCTTTTTCTGATGTAATGAATCACATATCAAAAATCCAAGAATAGCTTTGTCCATTGGCAAGTTAATTAATTACTAAGTAACACCATATTCTAGATATAGGGTTACAATCATGTAGTAATAAGCCAGATTAATCTATTTAACAAGTGGCCTAGATTGTCTTATAGTATAGTTCCCATCTTGACCACTCAGATTCATGGCAAACATTGCCAGGTAATGCCATTTTTTGTCTATTTTATCAACAATTTGCCACTTACAGGTATTTTTATTGATCCAAGGACCTATCTTTGTAGACCCCCAGTTTAGAGGAAGTATGCACCATCGAATTTGCATTCTTAGTTTCAACATTCCTTGACTTCGAAATGGCCGATAAGTTTTCCGGTATCTTGATCATGGTTGGTTTATATCATTTTTCTATTCAGCGAGGATATTAAATTAATCAAAAGAATGTATATATGTGTAGTATTGGTTCTCTGGCCAGAAGGGATAGCTTGTTTACTACCTTAGAGGCTTGTGGCATTATAATTTATTCCTTGCATATGCAAAAACTGCCCATAATGCAACCTGACTCCAAAACTGTAAAAAGAAAATGAGGGGGTGAAGTATGGGGGCGGTGTAGGTCTAGTTAGGCAGTGTTTAAACATATTTAATCTCATTTTTACTTTTGATAAGCCATAGAAAAAGATTTATCATGAAATAAATCGGCGTTTTGAAAGTCCACGTTGTTGTTCAATTAATTAATAAGGGCAATAACATTTATAAGTTGATGAAGCTATTTAGGTTTTCCAAGAACGACTTTTAAAAAGTAATATCAACTGAGTTATTCCTCAATGTTTGGATGGATCATTATCTCTTCTGGTTCCATGGCTGATGAAGCAAAGAGCTAGCTAGCTTTGCATCCTATGAAACTCTCACAGTTCTTATATTTTGGAGAGTAATGCATTTGATTCCTCAATGCTTGGATGGATCTTTATTCTTCTGGGTTCCATGGGAGATGAAGGAAAGAGCTAGCTAGCTTTGCATCCTATAAAATTCTCACAGTTCTTATATTTTGGAAAGCAATGCATTTGATTCCTTAATGCACCTAAGTTTAGAATATGCTTAACATAGTTCTTTTGATTTGTAGCTAGTACGTTTTAGATCACCAAACTGTCGGAAAATAGCCATTTCATGATTGTGATAGTAAGCTAACCATAGCATGGATGAATGTCAAATAATTAAGCTGATTGGCATGTACTAACTTGAATAATTTTTGTTACATTAATGGATTACTTCAGTACGATAAATAATTTAAATTTCCAGACTTATTTTGTAAATTCTTTCTTCTAACTAGCCTCTTCTAATTGAATTCCCCTCTAGACATGGTGTCATCTATTAGTACCCACATGCGGCTGCCACTTGTGATTAATTCTTGTATATGTAAAACCATTTGATTCATACATCCTAATGATAGTAGTTCTAATTCTAGATCAAAACTAAGGAATTGTGAATGTGACTAATCGAAATGCAATGTCAAAACTTTGTCAAAGAAATAATAATAATAATAACTGAACGTGATTAAGCTTAAAATTATTTATAAAATAATTCATTAATAAATTTAATAAATATAATCACTAATTAATTTTTCATACTTATAAATTTTTAACCTAATTAGGCCTACAAATTTATCACTGAGACACGCTTCTAAGTTTGCGACACCCACATTGGACATACCTCACTATATATGACACTCTACCAAGCCAAAACTTTGTCTTCCCATGTTAACTGCTCCCAATTCGCACACGCATAGAAAGGCTGAAAAGCAACCTTTTTATGTATTGATGATAGGGTCGGCAAAACATATTTTAGTCTAACTTGGATTCGACACTCCTTTTCCAATTCGGTTTTTGCTACCAAATGTCAAATTTCTTTTCATTTTTTTTCTTTTTATTAAACTTAAATGGATTAACATCATATACAATGAGTCTTTACAATATCTGCAATTTTTTGTTTGAACACTTTCTTAATCTTTTTATTGTAGATATTACTAATCACTTCATCATACTTATTTCGAATCAATGTGCTATACGGTAAATCCATAGAGATTTTTCAATTCAAATTGTTTTACCTTCATGATCACAAGAGTATCATAAATAATTTTTGTGACTTCATCTTAAATAAAATATCTATAACTTAATAAATTTGATCTATTTAAAGAAAGTAATTTTTTTTCTAAATCGTGATATTTATCATCATGTATTTCAATAATCACTGTACCAATGTCTTTAATATATTTCTTATCACTATTAGCTAGCATTGCAACTTTTTCCTTTTTTAAATAAGTAATATTCTTTTTCTTTGAATAAATATAAAATCAACAAATCGAATCCATTAATCACCTATTGCATAATGGATATTTTGCCTCTTCCTTGCCATTAATAATCACATTAATATTCAGAATTTTTACAGTTATATTCACTATATTTGTCATCTTTAATTATCATTGCAATAGTTATAGTCTTTGGACAGTTCTTCTTAAATTATTTAAACTTTACAAAACCTTTTTTGATCTTTTCACAAATATAATAAATATGTTCCATCTCATAACAATAGTGAAACTCTTTTGATTTATCCATTTATGATTTTGAGTCTACTTTATTTTTCTTTGTAGGAACTTCTATATAAATTACTTCTATCAACTCAAAATGAAGGCTCCATTATCATCGTTACGACTTAATTTAAATTTCTCATACTAAAAAATGGTTGTAGTATCCTCTGTATTATTTTTTCAATTTTAATACTGTTATTAAATCAACATAGGATGGTGGGATCTTTTACATCCAAGTAAGCCAATTGGTAATTAATTAATTAATGCTTTAAGAAGATTTTGATATTAGTGTCTTCACTAGATGTGGTAGTTTTGAATTTGATTCAAAGGATTCATTATCATTGTTACTACTCGATTTAAAATTTTCATATTAAAAAATGGTTGTAATATCGTCTATATTATTTTTTCAATTGTTAAAACTGTTATTAAATCAACATAAGATGGTGGGAGAAAATATAAAAGTAATAAATTTTTTACATTCAAGAAAGCCAATACGGTAATTAATTCATTAATGCATTAAGATGATTGTACTACTCGATTTAAATTTTTCATACTCGAAAATGGTTGCAGTATCGTCTGTATTATTTTTTCAATTGTTAAAACTGTTATTAAATCAATATAAGATAGTGGGAGATACATTTTTATCTTTAATTTTTACATCCAAGTAATCCAATTGAGTAATTAATTTATTAATGTATTAAGATGATTTTTGACATTAGTATCTTCACTAGATGTGGTGATTTTTTATTTGACTAAAAAATCTAACAAGAATCAACTAAGAAAAGTGATTAAAACTTAAAAGCAATCTAAAATGACTCGAAATAGCTTAAAATTTTCTACATCATACTTGACTCGACTTCTCATTTGACTTACAAATCAACTAGAATTAATATAATGCTTTAATTTAAATTATTAAAATTAGTTAAAATTTATTTAAAGATTAAACTAATATTTTTTATTTAAAAAGTCAAAATTATAAATGATGTGATTCAATTCAAATCTCAAAAAAAATTTTACACTTTAATCCGATTATCCGTTTTGACACACTCATAACTTGAAATAACTTGACTCAAATTTATCCTCCATAATTAGTTTGCCACTATCAATCTTTACTCATTTTTAACTTGTATAATTTCTTCTTCAAATACAATAAGTTCATAAGTGATTTTAATACATAAAAATATTATAGTTTCTTTTGTGGATTAACAAGTTTTGTCTCATTTAATATATGATATTTCACATTAGAAGTTAAAGTTAAACAAATTATACTTATCGCTTTTTGTTGAAGTTGTTTTCAATCATTATCCTTCAGACTCTCTGACTTGTTTTTGTTTAACACTTTGAATAATTTTTATTATATCCTATATATATATATATATATATATATATATATATATATATATATATTTATAATACTTTGTAATAGACTAAAATTAATTTTTCACGAATAGCTTTATCTTAAACTTTGACCTCTTCCGGCTTATGATCTTTGACATCATAAAATCACAGTTCTAATACTATTTATTATACTAATATCATTAAATTAATATGAAATAAACATAAATAATTTAATATAGCTGGTGTAAGTTACTTCGCAAAATAATCTATTGATAAAATTCAACAACTACAAACTTCACAAAATAATCTATTGATAAAATTGAACAACTACAATTAATATCATCAATATATATAATTAATTTCAGGCTCAAACACAATTTTAAACGAGTGTGTACCATTTGTTTATTCTAATAGTATAATATTTTTTTATGAGTAGTAACATAATATATCTTATTTTTTCATGTGACAAGTAATTTAATAATTTAATATTTTGTTTTCTCAATTAACTAAAAGCAAATATGGAAAATTGAACAATATAAAAAATTCTTACATAAAATTAATTTTAAAAGTACAATAATATATAAAATTTTTACCTTTACAATAATTAGTATTTAGTTTCATATATAATAAGAAAAATTAAAAAATTAAAAAAAGGCCAACTAAAAGATAAAACTATAAATTTTTTATTAGAAACTTATATGATACTTAAAATTTATTATACTACTTTAATTATAATTTCTATTTTTATTTCTATTTACTTGATAATAATTTTATAATTATTAATAATTATTTATATATTAATTTTAATTATTAAATTAATTAATTAATTAAATATTAAATTTATTATTATAATTATAATTATAATACGTAATATCCATAGATTTGCATCCTGTAACTAATCAATACAGTCACAAATCTTTAACTTAATTACATCCACGATTTTATTACCATTTAGCCACACTCCTGAGCTGCAAAACCCACATTTGTGGCACTCTACGAATCCAAAACTTTGGCTTCCCTGCTCATATTTGGCACATTCACCAAAAAAGGAAAAAAAAAAAGTCTCCTTATATTTTGATTTTTGGTACTGAATGTTAAACCTTTTTTTCCCCCTTACCCCTGTTGTTTTCAATATTTATATATATCAGAAATTATTGATATTAAATATCTTAAAATTAGTTTTGGTACAAAATTATAATTTAAAAACATGCTATCTTGTTTTTCTTTTTTCTTCAACATGTATGTGTAATTCAATTTTGATCTCTCATTAACCCTAGTCATTTTCTCTCTTCACCTTTATTCTTTACTCATCTTTTGAGAATATCATCAGCTAAATAGTAAGCAATAGTCTATAATTTCATTTTTTTTACTATTTTATCTATTTTTAATTTCAATAAATATAAATCTATATTTATTTTTATAAATTTTTATAGTTTTGTTTACTTCTTTTGTAACTTTGATAATGAGAGTTTTTAATTATTTTTTCATAAAAGTATAGTTCCTCTTATATGGAGGTCATTATTATTCTTTTTATGAGATTAATTGATAATATTATTGAAACAATATATCTATTTTTTATAGTAATTTAATTGAATTTATTTAAATACAAAAATGTCGAATGATGGTTTAGTATAATCATCGAATGAAACATACTTCTTGTTGTTATATAAAATTCAATACTCTATCGGTATGGTTGTATTTCTACAAAAAAAAAAAAAATCATCACCTTTCAAATCTGATTCAACATATTTGGTATCGATATAATTTATTATAGATTGTAAGTTTTATTTTTTTTTAATATGTATTGGTAATTTTATATTGGTAAATTCTATAATAATAGATTTAATAATATTATCAAATAACATTGTATAATTCAATGATAAATAATAATTTTTATCTAATCCAACAATATCTAATATAATAGTGAATATAATAAATAATAACTTTTATCCAATTCAACAGTAAATTATTAATTATGACATTATAATATAATAACGTGAACAACATTATAGTTTTCGCTTTTTATATTTGATATTTCATGAATGAAAATTATTCTTTTTTAACTAGAACATGCTATCTTGTAAATCATAAATTTTCAAGCAGAACATGCTATCTTGTAAATAATAAGTTTTCAAGCAGAAGAAGCAAATAACGATTCAATTAGTACATGCGGAAGCCCCGGCATGACGTTGATTGGGTATTATTGTCACCCATGGTCCTAAACTCATTACCAACTAACAATATCGTTGTCCTTAAACGGAACTTGCAATAGCGAAATCATTAAATTTTTATTTGAGTAACATTAATATCCTTGACGCCAGATTCTGAGTAAAATTTTGCCATATCTACGACATTGATGCCGTGTAGAAGGTTTTAATTTTTTTTTTTATTATAAACAATAAAATTCTCTTTACTCACTTTGACTTCTTAAGTTTTTTTTCTTTGTTTTTTTTAAAGACACTATTACCAAACCCCAATGGCCATCTCGAATATCGTTTGATGTGTATAATTTCTAAGAAAATAAAATTTCACAAAAATGATACTTACTAAAAAATTATTTCTTAAAAAGCTGAATATTTTCATGTTTAATTGAGACCTTTTTTTTTTCTTTAAGAAGAACATTATTATTGTGTTTGTTTTATTTATTGACTTTTAAAGAACTGTAAGCATTTTAGGAAATATATTTCTTCTTTCCTATTGAAAATGTAAATTTTATTTTTATATTTGGTTGCAGAGCAAGAGATTGCATTATTAAGGTAAAAGAAAATAGGACAATGCAGCAGTGTATTCTGTAGCAAACAAATAAACAATCCGCAAAGAAGAGATATTAAAGTAAGCTAGGAAATCAACAAGATTGCTTGCTACCACGAAAATTATCAAGACTAGAACAATAAGCTTATAAGAAGAAGCGAAATCTTTAAAAGTGAAAACAATGCTATAGACTTCAGTTTAGAAAAAGTTAAATGGTAATTTAAATTTAAATATTTATGTGTTAGTATAATTTTGGTTTAAATTTAAATAAGAAGCAAGCCAATCAAATTCCACTATCTTTTGACATACATTTCATAAAAAATTACATAATAAATACATGAGTTTAACTAGTATTACATTCAATTTCACGATTCGATCTATTTTTATAATTTTTAAAGTTTAAATCATAATTGTATTGAAATGCAAAATTTGCAATTTAAATTACAATTAAGTATTGAAATAAAAAAATGTAGTATTTTTATGTTACCATTTTTGGTTTACAACATTATTTTCTAATGGTGACTATTTCATAATGGTGGATGAAAATGAATTGTTGAATGGTATTATCATATACTCTCAAATAATTGTGAATAATATCATCGACCATGTAGATCAATTCGTAAAAAGATGTTTTAGCTTAACCAAAGGTCTTCGGTTCAAGTTTTAGGTGTACAGTTATGTTAAAACTCAATAAAGAGAACATACCATCCTAGTGATTATACTCAACTTGAATTCGAATTAGTCTTATGGCTAAAAGATGTTAGAATAGCTGATGGCCATAATAATAATAAAAAAAAAGTGCAAATAATAGTAACGGGTTGATCACCTAAGCCCTTCTTTTCTACTATCAAAATGGAGTGTAAGAGGAAACGGTAAGAAGTGAAGAATAACTTCTTTATATTTTATATAGGGTTGTTTTAGTTATAAGGTAAAAAGTTGTTGTAACAATAATTGGGATGACCATGTTTGTGATGAAGTTTTTGTCTGCCTAAAATCAAAACAACCAGATTAGATTGTTTTGATTTTATTAATTAACTTCTAATTTACTATTATAGATGATAACACTGATAATGATAAGTACAACCAGGAGACGAAGAAAATAAACAGTCCAAGACCAACTTGGAAGGTCGTTGGGATATGAAAAAATGAGCTTGCCAAAAAAATAAAATAAAATAAAATAAGAGCAAGTGTTTAGTGGAAAAATGATTAAAAAAACCTGTGAGCTGACCAGGTCATATATATGCACAATACAATACAAAATTAATTATGCCTTAATGCGTATTACGATATATATGATCTAGGTGCTGTCATCTTTATGGATAAAATAATCAAAAGAGAGCAGTTGAATTCCCTATTGCTACAAGAAACCATTTGTTTTTTTTATGCACTTATTAAATTTTAATTATAATTTATTCAATTTAATTAATAAACTATGATCTAATAATGTAACAACAACAACATTTCCAAGAACTTGTTTATGACTTGTCCACGCTCATCAATGGTAAGATGGCAAGCAATGATGATGGCAACGTACCACGGATTCTCTTTTTTAAATTCCTCCATCTTTTGTTTAGAATATTATGTTAGAATATCTATTCTTTGTTTTAGAATATTTGTTTTAAAAGATTTTTTTATTTTAAAATAACATTCTTTTAGAATATCTAAGATTTTAATTATTTTCTTTTAATTTTATCTTTATCTTAGTAAGAGATAATTCATACATTTATTTTGAATTTAATTCATACATTTATTTTGAATATTTTCATAAAAATAGTCATTTTATTTTTAAAATATTGCCTAATTAATAATTTTTTAATTATTGTGTAAAATAAAAAAAGTTAGTTAATATAGAATGAAAGTAGTATTAAACATGTGAGTTACTATCACGATTAAAATTATATTTAGTTTTTTTAAATTTATATGAAATTTAAATATATGTTCTTTATTTACTTTATATATGTTAAATTTTATATTTATATTTATATTTATAATCATATATATAATTTAAAATAATTAAACATGATTTTAAATGAATATTATTAGAATCAGAACCATATTTAGTTATTTTAAATTTTATACACAATTACTGAAAATAAAAATAAAAAATTAATATTATCAAATATTAAAAATAAAAATATATAATTAAATTTTATATAAAATTAAAAAATTAAAATATAATTTTAATCATGACACTAGTTGATCATGCGAGGAATCTCAATGAGCATTTTCTTTCCTTTTTTTTTAAAGTCATTTTTTGGAAAACTTTTTTATAAGGGAAAAAAAAACAACTTTTTATATACATCTGTTATATGTACAATGAATGCAGCTTTGCCATTGATTTATAGTGGCAACAACCATATTGCTGGATTGACATATTGTATTCATGCTATAATTTTAGCATATTTATGTTCCGTTTGTTTCACGAAAAATATTTTTGAAAAAAATATTTTTTATATTTTTCTCTATTTAGTGCATCTATAAAAATTTATCAATGAAAAATATTATTTTAATTGAAAGAAAAACTAAATCAGTTTTTAGAAAATTACTTTTCATTTTGAAAACGGAAAATCATTTTTGGGATTTAGACAAATGAAAAATAAATTATATAAACATAAATATTTATTATTATTGATTATCATTGACTATAGATACTCATTATCAGTCATTATCGGCCGATGACGATTGTCAATAATAGATGAGACTCATAAAAAAATTTTAATGATTTTTTCATATATATATATATATATATATATATATATATATCTAAAATTCAAGATGCTTAAAAAATTTAAATTAAAAAAATTGCTGGCAATTTTAAAATGTGTACACAGTAATTACAAGATCTGAAAACATGACAAACAAAACAAGACGCAAAAAGTTAATCATGGTGTCT
Organism: Omphalea diandra; assembly: GCA_949677035.1. Classification (NCBI taxonomy): domain Eukaryota; kingdom Viridiplantae; phylum Streptophyta; class Magnoliopsida; order Malpighiales; family Euphorbiaceae; genus Omphalea; species Omphalea diandra. Next base: position 3,001 of record CATIWR010450129.1, on the reverse strand, counting down.
TCAAATCTTGTATTAACAGTAGTGCTTACATAATCCAAAACATATAAAAATGAATAGCGTAAAGCCCCTAGGTACTAAATAATAGATTAATTAATAAGACAAATATGGATTCAAATGGGGAGTGATGCAAGAAAAAACGAACAAAAGAACAAAATAAAGCAGCCAAGTGATAATGCTATCGCTACAAGTTGAAACCTTTGTAACGTTTCTTTTTTTAATTTCATTTGTATAGGATTAGGATACCAATTGGGTTATGATGTTACCTCTCATGTACAGTAACTGTGTTGTATTTCGTTGAGGTGTTCTTAAGCCTACAGATGACAAATAGATCGAATTAAATGACTTTGAATTAGATTAATTTAAAATTAAATTTTTTCTAATCAAATTAATTTTAAATTATTTTCTTGAATCGGCTTAATATATATTTTTATATCTGAATTGATCTTAAAAATAAATTTTTTTATCTATTATAATATCTCTCCTTATGTAATAAAAATACAGTAATAGTAAAAAGATAACTTCTTGATCTTTCTTTTTTTCATTTAATTTTTTTTAAGTAGGCATAGTTTTACCTTCATTGTTTATTGCTTGGCAACTTCTTACAATTTGCTGAGTTTTAAATTTTATCGACTCTTGCCATTCTAGTATTATTATTTTGCTTTTAGAAATCTTGCTCTTTTATTATGTTCCATGCAGTGATTTTTTTTTGAAACTCAGAAGAATGAATTTTATTCAAGCAATTCTGCCTACAAACTCTCCACTAGCAATTGAGGAGGTTGATACAAAGTGTTGGGAGTAGCGTTTTGAAGATCAGCTCTTGCAAGCTTATGAGCACACTCATTCGCATGCCTCACTACAAATTTGACAGAAACTTCAGGCTCCTGTGATATAAGAAACCAACTGTCACAAATAATATCTTCAAATTCAGACAAGTCAGCTACCGAAGAGTGAAAAGCATTAACCACCTTCTTCGCGCCCGTCCAACAACGACCTTTCCCAAGTTGAGCTCCAGACACCAGGAAAGTGCTTCTTTCAACCCCATATGTTCAGCCTCCTTTACCTCTAGAAAACCGTCGATGCTAGCCGTCCTTTCCCGTAAAAATTTTCCTTCATCATCTCTGATAAGCATGCTAATCCCAATCTTCCTTCGATCATTCGTTAGGGCAACATCCACATTGCATTTCACCCATCCCGAGGTGGGTTTTTGCCATCCATGTCTAACTTCGTGTAAGTGATTTGCATGCAATCTATTCAATCCACAAGCACGTGCATCTCTCCAGTCGTTTAGAAACATCAAACACGTTGGTACTACCCTCGACAGTTCCATGCAATTATTCTCCCAAAATGTCTTATTCTTTTGGCTCTACATGGTCCACAGTATCATCCCTAATGACACTACCTTTTCTTTGGGTTCATGCTCTACAAAGTGAAGGAGCCAGTCTTGGAAATCATCAAACCCAGTGGTTACCACCACGATTCTCGCCTCAGCCTAGCAGTCCCTTTCATAGGCACACTCTACAAATAAGTGCCAATGGTATTCCACATCTCCTCCTTAAAATACGCAAGAGATAGGGGTATGAATTCCTTTACCTACAAGTTCCACTCTTGTTGCTATATATATTGTCAGTACTAAACTGCCAAAGGAAGAGTTTTATCTTCGGTGGTATATCTAACTTCCGTAATCTCTGCCAACCTTGCCTTTGAGTTGCCTCCCTCACACCTTGAAACCCGATCCATAAACACCCTATATCCAGTCTTCACTGTTTATTTGCCATCCTTAGTGAAGTTCCATATAAAAGAGTCTTAGGTAACTTGTCTCGACAAAGGAATGTCACATATTGCTTAAATGTCAGCCGGTGCCAATATTCTTGCATTATGTCAACATTCCACTTTCGATCGGGCCTAATAAGGTCTTTCACTAACAGCCCCTCTAAACCTGAATGGTCGACTTGCTGTATTTTGCAAGATTCCTTAGTTGTAACCCATGGGTCACTCTATATTTTAACATTCCAGCCATTTTCTATTTTCCAACGACATCCATTCTCCACAACTGCTTTCGCACCCCACACGCTTCTCCAGATACACCTTGGATTAGCTCCAAGATTAGAGTGCATGAAACTAACATTTGGATAATATTTGGCTTCGAAAACCCGAGATGCAAGCGAGTGTGGGTGGGAATTGAAGTGCCACCTTTGTTTAACAACCATGGTTATGTTAAAACCCTGCAAGTTTTAAAACCCATTTGTTTCCCCCTAAAATCTCAAGAGCAAAACTCCATGATAATCAGGTCCAGGAGTCAAGTACTATCAGTATCAAATCTCAAGCACAAACAAGAAAATTAACAATTGATCGGAGTCAGTTGGATTTTATAAATAGTTGTAAAAACCATCAATCAAAAGGATTGAATATATAGGCAGAAAACGGTCAACTCGATGATATTTAGGCAGTGTATACCGTCAACTAAGAATAACACATATAAGAAAAGAAGAATTCTTGAGAAAATTATGTGTGTTTCTGTGTATAGGTTTTGAAACCTTTTTTCTGTACATAACCTTGGTTTATATACAAGTATTATACGAGAGCCCTGATTGAATACAAAGTCTATCAAAATAGAGATACATTTATGCACAAACTTTATCTACTAACGTTATTTGTCACTTTTGTAGGCCTAATCCAAAATTAGCTCTAAAAAGCCCATAATGAAATTTCCAATACCCAATCTCAAGCCACGCCATGTAGTATTCAAAACCACTATTGCCAAAACCAAAAGGCCCAAGCTCACATGTTTATGAAAATAAGGTTGGGCGTAAACAATGCTCCCTACAAGTCCATAATTTCATGAGTGAAATATGGAGCTGTATTGTAACATCCCTATCCACATTCATTGGTATTATCACATGAACATATTCATTGCATAAATGATATGAAATCCCACATGAACATATGTATTGGATAAATGATCATTTAGTCATGCGATTTGTAGAAGCATGACAATGACACT
>CATIWR010450125.1:0-23228 GCA_949677035.1 Omphalea diandra | reverse complement strand
CTTTGTTACACCCACAGGCCGACACTTCACTTCCTATTTCCCTTCTTCTTTCTTCCTTTTCTTATATTGCCTATCTCATTTTTCTTTATTTTTTCAAACTAAATAAACATAGTTTTAGATTGATTATCACATATCTATCTTTCCTTTTTTTTTATTTTTTTATTTTCAAATTATTGACACAGTATTTATATATTCTCTCTTACTTAATATAATTACTGTTTTTATAATAGATTCATATAAATTTTCATCTCAAAATCTCATATAAACGTTTCTAAAGAATAGAGGTGGAATCAAAGGATTGTTGCAATTGAAGTTAGTTTCATGGATTTACTTGTGGGTCGGCCACCATCACCTCTTGCTTTCTCTCGACAGCCACCACTCCATTGTGTAATGGTTGCTTTTTTAATTTCAAAATATGATTTTGTTGTGTCAATCTATTATGTTTTTATTTTGATTTGTTTAGTTAAAAATTTAAGAAATTTTAGATTAATTTTTGTGTAAATTTAATTTTTAAGATTGATATTTTTGTTAATTCATTTAGGTTTTTGTAGTTAATAATCTGGTTTTATTTATTTATTTTAAGATTAATTTTGTAATTGTATTATTAGCTTTATTAATTTTTTCTTCATGTAATTTAAATTTTTGTTAACTTTAGTTGTATGATTTTTTATTGTTAATTATTAGTGTAAATGATATTTTAGAGCAATATATTATTTCATTATTCTAGGTTCACTTTAAATTCTTATTTAATCGATCTAAATGTGTAACATTTTGCAAAACTGAATAAAATAACCGAACCGAATTGGATTATTTTATGTTTGGTTTGACTCAGTTTTAGAAAAATTTAGGTTTGATTCAATTGATTTTTAATAAAATTTTAATCTATTAGATTTTATGTTATTTGGTTCAGTTTAAACCGAACCGATCGAATGCTCACACCAACAGTTACATCCATGTAGTTGGACAAGAGGATAGAGAATAACACGGATTATGGACTCAGCCTCTTCAAGCCTAATATAGAAAGTTGCATGAAATGGCTGGACTCGAGGGAAACGTGCTCAGTAGTTTATGTCTCTTTTGGAAGCATATCTAAATTGGAAGAAAAGCAGATAGAAGAAATAGTTTATGCCTGAAAAGGAGCAACCATCATTTCTTGTGGGTAGTCAAAGAATCAGAGAAGGAAAAACTTGTAATGAATTTTGTGGATGAAACACCCAATAGAGGTCTACTTGTGACTTGGTGTCCTCAACTTTAGATTGCATTTTTTTTTTTTTGGTTTGAGTTAGGTGATTTTGGATTGCTGCAGATCGAGTCATCCAATTAAAGTGTAAAAAATTTGAATAATTTTTGAATTTTAAATTAGTCATTCATAGTTTTACCATTGAAAAGGAAAAATATTATTTTAATTTTAAGTCATTTTGAAACATTTTAATAATTTAAATTTAGTTGATCTACAAATTAAATTAAGATCGAATTAATTCAAATTGATCTATCGAGTTAGTTTTGAATTGATTTGATTGTAAATAAGATCATTTCCTTGTTTCTTTTAATTCTAAAGTTGAGTAAAATCAATTTTTTTAAAGATTTTAAATTAGGCAAGATATTGTTGCCTCTACATTTACCAACCACAAGAGTAAAGTTATGCTTTGAGAGTAATTTTTGTAATTATTTGGGCATATCCTGTTTTAATATAATAAAAAAAATTTACATAATAATAATAATAATAATAATTTTTATTATATAATAATAATAATAATGATAATAATGAGTGCATCACACTGCATGCTTCCATAATAGAATTGACAAATTGATTGGATTATATAAGTTTGAATCGTATCAATTTGGATCACATTTTTTTATTTGATTGAACGTGTCATTTCGAGTTACAAACACGTCAGATTATTGTATCAATATACAAAAATAAATTTAGATTATTTTTCAAATTTTGGGGTTGAAAAAGATTTCAATATTTTTAACAAAAAATATTATTTTAATTTATAAATAACTTTCAAATATTTTTAATAAATTAAATTACATCAATTGATAATAAGTGGAAATGATATTAATTTGAATTAACCCACACTCATATCAAATTAAATTCGATTAAGTCAAATGATTTCAAATTTTTTTAATTTTGAATTGAATTATTTTTTTTAGAATAGGCTTCAATTAGATTTTCTAATCAAATTCAAAATTGTGACCTCTATTCCAGGGTCTAATTATTTTGTATCTTTCCCTTTGTCATTCCTTGGTGTTTTCTCCATCTCTGTCTCTACCTTGCACAGGCACAACATATTATAAAAATTTAATTTCATGATTGGCTTGTCCTTTTGTTTCATTTCTTTTTCAAACAAAATAGTATGCATTGTATATATTAGAAAAAAAACAACCAAAAGCTGGTTGAAGATATTTTTCTTCCTTTTAGAAAGCAAAGACTGCATATGCAAATTCTAAAAATTTTTGTGGGTGAGAGCAATTATAAACATATTTAAATAAATATATAAATAATTAAATAAGCGTACACACATATACATATATATAGTTGTTACGTGATTCATGAATATTAATTTAAGTTATTATTAATGAATTTTTTATACATGAATAACAACTTCTCATATGCACATACATATACATATATGAGTAATATTTTTTTCTTTATTTTCTCAAACTATCACTAGTGAATATGTCATGTTATTATTTGTATTAATTGTCATTAAATTAAGTTTTTAATGTTTAAATTATATTTTAAATAAAAAATTTTAATTCAATAATGATATCATTTTATGATTTTGAGATAGTGAAATTGAACCCTGGAAACCTAATTGAATAAAAAAAAAATTAGAGATTTTATAGATCAATAGCATAAAGCTGAAGCATAAAATGCAATAAATAAAATTCTAAGTGTTAAAGGATTCAAAGTAAACTTTTAATAAAATACATATATAAGTTCACATTGAATTTTTTGTATTTCATTAAAATAATAAAGAACAAATAAATAATTCAAATTAATCAATTGAGTTTTTTATATAATAAAACAAACAAGAATAATGAGATTATTTAATAGGGACAAACTAAAAAGCTTTTGTCAGAATAAAATTAATATTTTCATTAATTATAGTAAAGAGAGTTGGGGCACTGGGGCAGCTGCCTCCACTGCTCTTTACTGTGGCTTTGTTGTTGTGCAAAAGTGTAAGCAAAAACCGGATCGAATCGAAAAATCAATCGAATTGATTTGTTTTTGTTCGGTTTATTTATTAATAAAATTGATTAGATTCGATTATAATTTTAAAAAAAATTTGGTTTTCAGTTTTCAGTTCTGTTTTTTAAATAAAAAACTGAATTAACCAAAATAGTTGATAAATCACATCAATTTGAATCGAAACAGATTTAAAATACATGTAATTTAATTGAAACAAACTGAACCAAACTTTTATAGGTTTGGTTCTATTTATAGAAACATATCTTTCGATTTAATTGGTTGGGTTAATTCAATTTTTTCAAAATTTTTAATTCGATTTTAAAAATATAAAAAATTTGATTTATTAAAATTTGATAAAAATCAAATCGAATCGAATCAAACCAATCAAATTGTCCATTTGCTCATCCCTATTTGTGCGTGCTTTTAAAACTAGACTGTTCAATTAATTAGTTGGCTGGTCAGTAACTCCGATTGTGTCAATTCAACGGTTTCAATTTAATAATTTAAAAATTATAAAAATAACATCTGAATAATTTTAAAAAATTTAAAAAATATTTCTAAAATAACAATATGTTTATAATATTTCAAAATAAAAAGTAATTTTAAAAATTAATTTAAATAAAACTAAATTAATTAATAATAAAATTTTCAATTTTATCAGCTCAATCGGCTAATTTAATTCTATTTTCAAACATTGATCACTATTTATAATGAACTAAAGCAGAAAGAGTCTAATATCATTTTATGACTTTATGCACAAAAACAAGCAGACAGAGATAAAGAAAATAAGATAATAAAAATTAATTACAGTTGATTTGCACATAAAAGGACAAGACCCTAAGACATAGATATCATGTCTATGAACAGCTTTGCCTGCTCACAAACATAAAACTCTCTTTAGCAATATAAAATAATGCGAAGACCATGATAACATATGAATTTAGCTGTGAGGAATATGGATAAACTATGGCTAGCATCATCTTGAATTGTCCATTTCTGCTTGATTCTTCTGCATAAAGTCTTTGCTCAATCAACATAGAACCGTGGAATCCTTCTAGATACAACTATGGAAGACAAAGTAGTGATCATCAGAGGCCGCCGTATTTGCTTGGCGGCAGTCCAATTAGTTAAACTAGGAATTGACTCATAGTCGACCAACTTGAAAAATCGGATATATTAGTTTTTGTTTTTTGCAATCTTTTTATATAAATGAAAGATCCATTTTAGTTTCAAAATTTTGATCACTTTATAAAGTGATTAATTAATCACTTGCAATAATTAAGATAATTGACTATGACTCCTTTAATCATAGAGTTTTCCTAAATTGACGGATTTATATTTAAAGAAAGTTTTTGGTTAAATACATTAATTAATGCCATAATTATGATAAATAATATTAAATTTTCTTTTTTAATTATTTTTTTTGCAAATCATCATCAAATAGATTTTCAAATTATATTAACATTGATATTCATATAAATTTCTTTATAAACTCATGTAAATCAATAATTTATATTTATTATATTTTAAAATTATGAATATTTTTTATTGAATTGATCAGTTGAACTGATTAGACTACTTAAATATTGAACTGATCAGTCAATAATTTTATCTTAATTTGAATTTAAAAATATTATTCAACATACTAGATAACCGGAGCACTTTGATATGATGTTGAATTATGTTTATCTTGCAATTATTTCTTATCTTTAATCTTGTTTATCTTGAAATAACTTCTTAATTATAATCATGAATCGATATTAATTTAATTAATAAGGATGGGTAGAAAAAGAGGAGCCAAATAGATCAACTCAAGTAGATTTATAGTTAACCAGTCTGGATTGTAAACAAGTTACATTGGATCAAATTATTCGGTCTTATATTGAATTGAATTATTCACAATTTTACTTTTAAAATTCTTTATTAATTTAAATCGGTTCAATTTGTATCAAGTTATGATAAAATCAATTCGAATTAACTTGCAAGTTGAGTTTAAATAAAATATTTTTGAATCTTTTTGAGTTTCAGGTATTTTTTTTAATTTATTTCTAATCAAAGTTGAATAAAATTACTATTTTCGAGCATATTTGAGTCAAAATTTTGCATTAAGTCAGAAATACCTAAATGTAGCAATTTTTTATTTGATCTAAAACCTAACTCAAATTCACCTAAAAATATTTAATTGATCCTATACGAATGATTTGATAACCTAATTTGAAATGAACTGGTAGGCTGGCTAATTTATTATTTTATCATTTTAATTGATCAAATTCAATAGTTCAAAATTAAAAAATTATTAAAATAATATAAAAATTAAAAAATATATTTATTACATTTTAAATAAAAAATAATTTAAAAAACTGATCCAAATCTTATCAAATTGATTAATAATTTTATTGGACCAGCTAATATGATCCTATTTTTAAAATATTTTTCTAGCATTCAATGTTGATTTGTTTTTAAAATATGTCACAAACCATTTTAAAAATTTTTTTAAAAAACGATATTATAAAGAAAATATTTAATATTTTTTATAAATAATGTATTAAAGCAGAAAAAGTCCCCTAAAAAAAAGCAAATAGAGTAATGAAAATAAAATAATAAAATAAACTACAGTTTTTTTTTTTGGTTGAAATCAATAAAATAAATTACAGTTGATTGGTAGATAAAAGGACAAGACTATAAGACATATACATCATATACTTGAGACTAAGATGAGTGTAAATGCAAAAGGACGATACAATCTTTGGCTATACGAGCAACTTTGTTTGCTTCCAAATATAAAACTCTCTTTAGCATTAAAAACAAGACGAAAAGATGATAATATATATTTCGTGTGTATCCCCACCTTGAATTGTCCTTTCTGGTTTGATGCTTCTACATAAGGTCTTTGCTCCTTCTAGATAGAGCTATGGAAGACAAAGTTGTAATCGTCAGAGGCTACCATATATACTTGGCGGTAGTGAACAACGGAGGCGCTCACATATGATGTTGAATTGTGTTTGTCTTGCAATAATTTCTTAACTTTAATCGGGAATCAATATCAACTTAATAGATAAGGATGCGTTAAAAGAGAGGTGATAAATACATCAAGGAAAACATATTCAGATTGAGTCATTTTTAGATTAACGTTTTTTCTTAGAATGGATTAAAATTGAACTATTTTGAGTTATGGGCGGATTGAATTGAATTATCTAGTCGAGCTATACAATAGAATTCAAATAATTTTAGAATCATTTTTGAGTTTTAAATCATTTTCAATAGTTTATAATTTCAAATTTTAAATATTTTTAATAATTTGAATCAAATGAATTCAAATTAATTCGTGAGTTGGGTTGACTCAAATATTGTTAAATGGTTTTGAGTCTGTTGAGTTTACTTTTGGACTAAGTTTTATTTTAGTCATTGTTGGCCCTTGTGCACCAAGAAAAAAGGTTGAATTGGTGGAAAATTTTGAATTTTGAAAGGTAAGGTTTGTTAAGCAAGAAATAGAAGAGGTAAAAAATGAATAGAACATACTAAGTTTTATAGTGGTTCGGGTATCAATCAACCTTACATCCACTCCCTAATTCTTCCAATTGGGTATTTCACTAATGTCCAATGGTGTTTTGAAGCTCACACCTAACTTTACAACTTGTGTTTTTACAAAGGTTCACACACAACGTCACTAGTATTTCACAAGACTAACATTAAACCTAAACAAAAATTTTACTATCAAAGGCTAACTCTCAAACCGAAACCCAATTATGTTTAATACTCACACCAAACAACAATAACTCAAATACAAGAAATTGAACGCTTAAAGGTTTAGAAATAAATTTGCAAGAGTTTGGCAATAATGAATACTATTTTCTTGCATTCAAGTCAATTTGGTGGTGTATTTATAGGTTACAACCACCAACGAGATATTACAAATAAAACTAAGTTCAAATCTCCAAAATATGCTAGACAGATCATACATTTAATACATGTGAGATGAAATTCATGGTTGAGACTGTGTAATCGTGGTTGAGATTGTATAGTCGTGCTTGCAATATCCATATAACACTGAATTTTGCTTAATTCGCGATGAAGAACTCCGTTTGTATCTAAATGCCAGTTCATGTGGCATAAAAGCATTGGTTCTTTAGGAAAAATTGTTGTTACATCCCTTGAGTAATAGTGAAAGTCGTGGTCTCTATTTTTCTCTTTGAGCGCGATACTTACCGCAAAATCGTCTGCCCAAATGAAGGTGTTGTTTCACCAAAATCGTGGTCTCGACCATTATTTCACTACTACTAATTTTGATGTTTTAACGATTCTTTGGGGCACCTAACATAATTTGATTAGCGATTGTGACACTAGACACGACATCCACCGTGAAATCGTCTGTTTAAATTTATCAAACTCTTATGGAAGATAGCGGTTGCAACCTTCTAATTCATTACCATGAATTAGGATGCAAATTCCAATCTTTGCGATTAAGACTTGCATTCAAATTCCAATGCAATCCTAGTTAAATATATGTAAGATTAACACTTGAAATGGATGTTAAAACCTTTCAATCTAGATTGTCAATATCAAAAGAGAGTATTAACTTAGGTTTGACCAACCTAGTCCAACAGTCATAATTTTGGATTAATTTGAGTCAAATTTCATACTAGGTGAGAAATACTTAGATGTGACAATTTATGGTAGACCATTGAAAAACTTGACTTGATCTAATTTAAAATTGAACAAGATTCAAAATTATCTGACCTAATCCATGGATCAATCTAATTGATTTGATTTAAATTGTTAAAAATATTTAACAATTATGTAAAATAAGATATATTTTTTCAGTTTGAAAATTAAAATATGAGTGATTTTATTCGATTTAAGTTAAAGTCCAAAATATTACTTGAAACAACTGAATTTGGTTGTGCATATTGATCCGATGATTCGACCCTACTCATCTACAACTTGCCCAAGTATAGCCATTTGTCACCTCTAAAAGCACTAGGATTGAGATACAACCTAGCTTCCATGAGGACAACAGTGGATAAAGAAAAGTGCTTGACACTTTGTCAAGCGATTAAAGCTTGCTTACTAATGAGTTGTAAGGTGAACAAAGAATCTTTGCTAACTTTTGAAAAGGGAAGATCAAACACCTCACTTAGTCAAATGGTCAATAGGTCTCCAACACCTTGCTACAAGTTTGGCTCCTTCCTGAATAAGCTATACAATTAATAACTCAGACTAATGCAAAGTACTTATTGCCTCTGCCAAACCACCTTAATCCATCGTATGTGTCGCAATTAGTTCCTTAGGTGGTAGTCTTTTCTCTCCTACCAATCATGGCATTAGCTCATAAAGGCTGAGGAGTGATCCATTGCCCAAAATAGGATCTATAAGGCCTAACAAGAGCCAGTGAACCCTAATAGCTTAAAAAGGCTATAGGAACGCTCCAAGTTAGCCTATAATCTAGCGTAAAGGCCTAAATATAAAAGCCAAATGCCAACCTAATAGAAGGTAGCTCTCTTTATATCATTGCATCTTCTTCTTTCACTAAGATATCTTAGAGCTCAGGGTACTTGACTTGAGTCTTTACCTTAATGATTTAAAGTTGACTTCAACATCAAAATGCTCTTGCCAACACTCTACCTCACCCATATTTTATCTTGCAGTTTATAAAGCCCTTCAAACTTATTCGTGAGTAGACATGTCATCCAAATTGATGAGACCTCTATCAAATTGGCATTGTTTATGGAAAATGTTATTGTTTCTTGAGAAATTTGTAATATCACAAAATGTTACCATCCATTAGTGATGAACATGCAATCAACCATACTTACGTGTAAATGCTAAATACAGGTACTTTAAATCTTGATTGCCAACAGTTAGATCTAAAGACACTAAACCCTCAAAAAGGCTGATCCCACTGTCAAATAGTGTTGCTAGAAACATATTAGTGCAACACTAAACTTGGACCTCCAAAACACTATAATCTCTCTTTAATAAATTATACTCTAGTTACAAACCAAATTAGAACTCTAGTTGCAAGCTAGATTAGACTAGTAAACCAAACCTAGCATGGACCTCAGGCCTTAGTTATGAGTAACCCTTAAAGCTTTAAACTCTCATAAGAATACAAAACATATCTCCTTGTGTGAATATGAAGAATTAGTTAATTGATATACAAAATAGGGGGAATAGGTTAGATTCCCAACTCCATAGGTTAGATATGAAGTAAAGGCAGAAGGGATGGAGTTTGATGACAAATACTAACTAGATGGAGATTAAAAAAAAACTTGAGAAGAGGCATAATAAGACTACTAGCTTACACCATGCTAGTGTTAACAAGGAGGGAAAGGAGAAAGAGGGAAAAATAGGAAAAAGTTAAAGGCTTCAAAAAATGATGATGGCGTGTATTCACATGTACTACCAAGCAATAAAAAAAGAGAGCAACTATAGACTCACACCTATCATAAGCTTAAGTAGTGGATCAAATGAAGAAGTTGTTCAAAAAGTTAATAGTGAGATTTGTTAGGGGTAAAAGAAGGAGAAATCTCTTGTATGTTTGATGGAAAAGTCACCTTATAAAAGAGATCCAAGATAATCCCATGCTAGAGAAGTATGAGGTTTCTAACATAGAAGTGTACGATAGGACCATTAAGTCATAAGAACACATGCATAGTTATACCTCATGCATAAATATTCACAATACCTTTTAGGATATGCTTTACAAGGTATTTCCTATTGCCTTAAAACTCTCATCCCTAGCCAAAATCTAGTACCATAACTTGTCTATAGCAAGCATCCATTCTTTCCCAAACCTAGCCACCAAATTCATTAATAAATGCATAGCTAGTGTGCTAGCATCTAGAAAATTTCTCACCTCAAACTCATAGTGTAAAGGAGGAGTCCCTATAAGACTATATAACTTACTTTAATAAAGTGCCACTCTAGATTCTAGATTTACACCAAACTAGGGCCATAGGGGCAATTAATAAAGACATAACTAAAGTGATCTTTTTCAACTTGCTTACTACAAAACCATTGAAAACTTTGAATGAATTAATAGAAAAGGTATAAGACTATAGCCAATAAGATTATAAATGGCAAAAGAGTTGATTTGTTAGTAAGAGGAAGGAAAAGAAAGAAAAGAAACATAATCAAGCTTGAGAGAGAGAGAAAGAGATTTTAGCTTGTATTAATTTCAAGTCAATTTATTTTCGAGTTGGATTGGTTTTATATTATAATGTTTTTGACAGATTCAAACAAAATCATTTTGGATTGTAATTGAGTCATCAAGTCAAGATATAAAAAGAAACTTAGATTTTTTTTAGATTTCATATTGAATTAGACCACTCATAATTTTATTTTTAATAAAAATATTATTTTGATTTGATTCAAACTCATTCGAAGAAGTGATCTAAAGTAAATTTGATTGAACTTAGAAGAAAATTCAAAATGGATAAAAAATTTCAAATTAAATTCAATCTAACTCTTAATTCAATTTGAATTGATCAAAATTAAATTATTTAAATATATAAATTTTATTTATAAATCAACACAATATTTTATTTGAATAGTTTAAAATTGTCAATGATTCGATCTAATTCAGAATTTAAAATTTAGAAAAGCTCAATAATCTCGAATGATTGATCCATGATCCATAATTCAAAGATATTTAACTCTTTTTTCAATTTTGAAATGCAAGATATTATAAAATCTCTAGATTTTGTCAAAATGCACTATTTTATCTCTAAATTTTTATTAAAAAATGTTTGTCTTTTGGCATTATTAAATTTTAAATTTTTTGTCCATGTTAATAAACTTTTTCATTAAAATAAAATAAAATACCCAAAATCTCTATGACATTAGCCTTAGACGTTTAATTTCATTTCCTTTATTTTTACTAATCTAAACCAAAGAAAGAAAATAATCTAAAAAAAGCCAACACTAAATTTCTTAATCTTAGAATAAAGATTTTGATTTTGGCTGTAAATTTCAATTTTTTTTTTTTGTTCTCGAGTTAATAATTTAATATTGAAATTGGTATAAGCATGGGTGGTGGTGTGTTGAACATTCATGAACAAAGAGGAGTTAGAATCAAAGTCAATCAAATATCATAGAGAAGGGATGATTGAAGACTGAACACTAGTTTGAAAAGAGGGATATGATGATATATTTTGAGCTAGGTGGGATTCTAACTTGGTTAATCTCCATTTTAATCTTGACAATTAAATTAAATGGTACTAATATTTTCATCAATGTCTATCTTGCATATTAAAAGATTAGAAAAAGACGAAACTTCTAAGACTTAACAAAATTTTCAATCAATAAACTAGACCTAAAAGTCATGACCAAGAAAGGAAGATCACAACCAAGACTAAACCAAGGCATGTGCGTTGCAACCATGACTTAGAGATCGCGCGACCAAGACCTAAAATCTTTGAAGATCATAAAAGACTATAGGCAAGATAACAAAGACAATCCGACATGCGAAAGGCCAATCATAACTAGGATTTCAAAATAGTGCCCGCAACCGTGAAGTTAGTGAGAACCACTCAAGCAACTAATTGAAGGCTCTTTCAAAAAGTGCATTGTGTCATTAGCAATTAGACATATTTGAATATTGCAATCATGAAAAGGATTTTTGGTCATGAAATGACAATAATTTTCATGATAGAGGCATCAAAATTATGAAATTCATCTGACAAAGCATTTAATATAAGTTTCCTAACTATTGGTGAGAGATTTGCCATTTGGTTATTAAAGCCTATAAATACTTCTTGTAAAGGCCTTCAATGTGAGAGCATTATCACCAATTATAGCCAAACTCTTGCAATTTTAATTTTTTAAAGTCTCAAACATCCTTTATTGTACTCTTTAGTTGGTATAGAGCTTTGAATGCCTATACAGGGTTGAGTGTAAGTTTAAACACTTGTAAATTGGGTTTCAGAGTTAGCCTAGGCAGAAAAATGCTTGTAAGGTTGTTTGTGAGCTATAAATACAAATGTAAAGGGTTTTGTATAAGCCAAGAAATATTAAGTTTAAGAGTGAGTTTGGGAAACTCCTTATAAGTATATTAGAGATTGTGAAATCCCAATTGGTAATTAGAGTGTAGAGTAGAGTTTGTTAACACTAACCACTATAAAATCTCTTGTCGCAATTTTCTTTCTTCCCTTCTAACACTTCTTAATTTATTATAAGCCTAAACTGTTAATTACCCACTAATTCAATCCCCCTTCTTTCATGGTTCATAAAAGCCAATAAGAGGTATTAGTGCAAGGTTTTGTATTTAAAGGCTTAATTGTGTGAGTAAAGATTAGTATAGCCAATGTAGGGATACATCATTACCTCAACCTTTTCTTTGATGGGATCGATTATGCCCATCAAAAGTATAGGACGAAAATCTACCAAGATAGTGACTATGTAAAATGTATAGGACATCATAGTAGAAGAGTGGATGCCACCATCTAAGGTTTTGGATGGTGTTGAGGAGCTAATCTTAAGGAAAGATTGGGTGAAAGGTCATAAAAGGGCCAATGGAAAAAACAAAAGGCTATGAAAATCCTCTTAAGCTCTCTATTGTAGGGTACAACATTGTCCAAGTGCTCATAGCATTTAAAGAATTCTAGAGAACTACCATGAAAAAACTAAACAAGTGAAGCCTAAGAAGATTCAACTACTTATAGTTGAATATGAGCTCTTCAAGATGATGTGACATGAAAGTGTCACCAATATGACACATAGGCTTTAGCTATAATAAACAACATAAGGAACCTTGAGAAACATTTAGAGTAAGTGGACAATATAATGAGATCCTTAAGGTTCTACCTATGAAGCAATATAAAGTAAGGGTGGCAAGTATGGAGAAAGCCAATATTAATGTCCTTATTGGTAAACTTTTAAAACATGTGATTGACCTAAGGAAGGAGAAGAAACAAGAAAAGGAAAAGGAGAAGGAGAAGAAAAATAAGAAGAAAAAGAAGGCATTTTCTTTCTAAAGTACTTCAAAAGTGCAAGAAGGCAGAGAGAGCTCAAGTGATTTAGAGGAAAGTGATGATGACGATGAAGAACTTGTTATGCTCTTTAGAAGGGTCAAGTAATTGACCAAGAATAATAATTAAAAAAAAAAAGGCAAGAGACCTTTCAAGAAGTCATCTTCTAACCTCAACTCCTACTTCAATACTAACAAGGATAAGAAAAGAGATGTGACTTGTTATGAATATGGAAGGCAAGAGCACATTAAGGTAGATTGTTCGAAGATCAAGAAGAAGAAGAAAATGAAGTATGATAAAAAAAAAAAAAAAAGACGAAAGGGTCCAAGGAAACTTGGGATAATGCCCCCTCAAGTGAGGACGATGAAAAATAAGTTGCTAACTTTTGTTTCATGGCCTTGGAGGGCAACTCTAATGAGGTGTGTTTCACTTCTCATCCTTGTGATGATAATGATGATGATTGTGCAAAGATAGTGAATGATATGGATGTTGATAACCTATTAGAAGTTATGAATCTGAAATGTAAAAAAAATGTTCTAAAAATTTTACAAAGAAAAATGTTTCAAATTAGAAAAGAATTTTAAATATTTGGAAAAATGTTTCAATTATGTTTTTTTATCCAAGTGAAAAAGATAGATGCTGGTAAAAAAATTTCAAAAGTAAGGTAATTGGCATTGGAACAAGTGGTAAGGAAAAATGTTTTTTAATTGAAGATGTGTATTTGGTTGATGGCTTAAAGTATAATTTATTAAGTGTAAGTCAATTATGTGATAAACATAACAAAGTCACTTTTGACTATAAAGGATGCCTTATCACATTTTAATGGATGGCAAGGAGATGATCATGGGAGAAAGAAATGGAAATACCTACATGATTAACTGACACAAATTAACTAACCAAACCTTTAAGTATCATGTCTCTATTAGTAATGAGCCTTGGCTTAGGCATGAAAGACTTAGACATGCAAGTATAAAGTTGCTCCAAAGCCTATGCAAATATGAACTAATGAATGATTTTCTAAAGATGAAATTCTCAAAAGATAAGACATTTAGACCTTGTCAAATAGGGAAGCAATGTAAATCTTCCTTCAAAGCCAAGAATGTGGTAAGTTAATCTAGACCCCTTCAACTCAATCATATGGATTTATTTGGACCAGGTAGGATTAATAGTTTGGATGGAAAACACTATGCAATTATACTTATTGATGGCTACTCTAAATTTACTTGGGTTAGTTTCTTAAATCATAAGAGGGATGCTTTGATGCTTATAAAAAGTTTTGCAATAAGGGTTCAAAATGAAAAAGGATATTATATTTCAAACTTTATAAGTGACAATTGTAAAGAATTTGAAAATAAATTATTTAAAAGGTTTTGTAATGAAAAAGAAACAAATATATAGATATTAGGCACCATTTTTTGATAGATCATATGCAAAATGGTGATGTTGCCTTAGAATCTACTGATACAACTAACTATTTAGTTGATATTTTAATAAAATCCCTTAATGAAGAATGATGAAATTTCATTAAGAAGAAACTTGGAATGCTTGATGGGACCTCTCAAAACTAACTTATTTTCAAAATTGTATTTTATTGTGATTCGTGAATGTTTTGTCATTATTTAATTGAATGTTTAATTGTGATTCATGCTTATTGAATAATTAAGTATTTGATGGTTGATTAATCCAAATACATGTGAATTTTATTCAAATTCACATGCAAAGGTTGATTTTCAACATTAATTTGATCATGTACTTAAACGCCAAATGCATAACTTTTGTTTTTCAGTAAAATTTTTATTAGGCCTATAAATCGATACCACTTTAGGCATTTTGCATTAGCGATAATTCAAAAATTTTTGCTTATTAGGAGTCTTTCAAAAATCATGACCACGATAAGGAAGTTGCACTCGCAATCTTCAACCTTTCCTGACAGTTAGGCTAAAGTTCAAAAATTATAAGGAAGTTGCTCGTGACTTTTAATTTTAATTGAAAAAATATTACCATTATATAATGGTCATATTTTGCATTTAAAGCTTCTTTAACCTTTTTTACCTAAAATTTCCCTATTTAGCCCCCTTTCATATTTTACTTCACTCTCAATATCCCTTAAGCAAAAAACAACCCTTTTCTACTTTAAACTCTCTCTTCTCTTCATATTGTTCCCATTTCTCTTCATTTTTTTTATCTCTCAAACATGGCACCCAAGACCAAGATAACAAAGAGGCCAAAGGTTAGGCTCCAAAAACCTCTCAAGCCTAAAGACCTCCATTCTCAACCTTTTGAGAGGAATAATAAATGAGGCAAAGTTTAATTACAACATTATCAAGGACAAGGTTAAAGTTAACAACAAAATTCCTAGCTTAGTTACCTTTAAGACCTTAGGCATTAAGGACGAAATTGAAGCCTACCTAAACCATCTCCAATGGTCAAAGTTTATCTTTGTAGAAAAAGATGTCCATGAAAAATTGATTAAAGAGTTTCTTACTACTACGACAATTGAGAGAAAACTTGCTTCTTTTCATGGATGTTATGGCACCACCTTTATATTGTTTGGAGACTAATATGGAATAAGGTTAGAAGAGCTAGTAAACTTATTTGTAGTTCAAAAAGAGAGCACATGGAACTTAGTTGATTTGTAGATGAGCTATAATGAGTTTTGGAGATTTCTATATAATCCAAACATGACTCCAAAACTTCCCTTACTAAGCATATTATCTCCCTTACAATTTGGGTTGTCCATCGCATCAACATATTCTTTATTAATGTAAGAGGTAATGAAAATGAAAAGGTGAGCCAAAAGTACTAATTTTTCCTTTTTGCCTTCTAAGAAATAAACCGATCCAATTGGCAAAGTTTTCAATGGATCAATTTGTGTATTTTGCCAAAACTAAGCTTTGATAAGTCCTTTCTTCTCACATTCCTAACATCGTAAAGCATGTTGGATCCTTAACCTCTCAGAATAAAACTCTTTTTAAATTAACATACCCTTTTGTCTCTAACTTTATTGACACCAACCACATGTTTGATGCCAAATGCATTAAGTTAAAGAATTATATTTTTGAATATGTTTGGAGCATATGGGATTAAGGTCCAAGAAGAAAAAATGACCAAAAAGTGATCTTGAGTCAACATACAACAAGGAACTTAAACTACTCTAAATGATCAAACCTTTATCTTTCCTCAAGTCTCTTTAGCTTCCATTGACCAAAAATTGAATAAACTTATGAAGACGTCCAAAAACATTTGGGACTTGAATCTTGCTATTCCTAAGAGTGGGACACAAGCAAGGAGGAAGAAAGGACTTGGGCTTAGAAATGCTTCTATCATTTCTTTTGCATTACTTTTCTTTCTTTTTGTATATTAGCACTCATGTAATTATCAAACATTATAATGATTTATGAATTAATGAATGCCATGATTGTCTCCTTGTCTTAGTGATTCTTTGCTTTATTTTTGCCTTATTGTTTATTACTTATCTTGTATCATTTTTCTTCTTTTTGATCATGAGAAAGGGGATTTAGAAATAGAAAAGTAAAACAAACAATAATTAAAGGGGAGTAACTAATTGATGGAGAGTAAGTAAAATTGGACCAAAATACAAGATAGTTACCAATTAAGGGGAGTAAATAGCTTGAAAATCTCAAATCATAATACTCTTAAAATTTCAAATAGATGATAAGTTTTGTTTCTAAGCACTTTTCTTTATCTTATTTTCCTTTTTCTATTCAATTTAATTTTTGAAATTAAAAAGGAGAGGATTATTGACCTAAGGATTGTAACTTGGTCAATTTCTATTTTAATCTTGATAATCAAATTAAAATGTCAATCATGCAGATTACAAGATTAGAAAAGGATGGAGATTCTAAGAGTTAATAAAATTTTCAATTGACAAATTGGACTCGAAAGTATGGACCAAGATTAAACTAAGACATGTAGGTTGTGGCCAAGGCTTAGAGATCACAACCACAACCCAAAATATTTGAAGAACATAAAGGACTAAGGTCATTTCATGGATAAGATTGCAACCATGATTTAGCACATGAAAGGCTAACTGCAACCAAGATTTTAAAATAGCACCTATGACTTTTAAATTGGTGAGAACCACTCAAATGACTAATTGAAGGCCTTCTCAGGAAGTGCCACTTGTCACTAATTATACATATTTGAAGATCATGATTACGAAAAGGGAATCATGACTGCAAAATGGCTATAGCGATGGTGATGGAGGCTTCACAATTGCGAAATTCATTTAATATAGAATTTAATGCAAATTTCTAATTGTTGGTAGGAGATTTGCCTCTAACCTCTTTGTAACGACCACTTGGTTGTTGAATGCTATAAATAACCTTATCAAAGGCCTTATCAAAGGCCTTTAATACAATAGAAATATTACAAATTATAACCAAACTTTTGCAATTTAGTTTCTTAAAGCCTTAAACTTCCTTTATTATATTCTTTAGTTGGTATAAAGCTTTGAATGCTCATAAAAGGTTAAGTGTAAACCTAAATACTTGTGAATTAAATTTGAGAGTTAGTTATTGGGTTTTGTAGAATAAACATAGTGAAAAAAATAAAAAAAATTTAAATGTACAAAATCCACCAACATTCTATGCAATTTAATTATATTGATGAATGGGCTTTGAATCCTATCAATTCAAGATGAATTGCATGATAATTTGAAGACAAAGAGAAAGTTACACTGATAACGCCCTACCTCAAACTTGGAGTATAGATCATTGAATTCAGAGGCTGCCAAAGGATGAACATCCTTTGCATGTATCCACACGAATAAACTCTCCAAAAATAAATAATGTGCTAGCACCAAAGTCGTTTGCACAGTATCTCTCTAAAGCATTTTTTGAAGTTTAATGTGAATATTATATTTTTTTTAGGAAACCCTAATGTAAATATATCTTAATTGTTTAAATATATGTTAATTGTGTATCTTAAGAGATATAAATAACTAGATATCATATTTTATTTTAACTTTAAAACAAAATATATATTTAGATATCTAAGATAATATCTCTAATTATCTTAATTATATATATCTAGAGGGGGCAATAAATAAAATTTTATTTTTTTGGCCTGTTAAAGTGTGTGACTCTGTAGGTTCACATAACGTTAGCAGCGACCCAAAAAATTATTTTGGCTTATAAATTATAAGTGACATCTAGCAAAATATTATGACTACTCAGTTATTTAAAGGTCATTAATCTGACCTAACTTATCGTATAAATAATATTATAATTTTTTTTATCACATTATATCTTAATTGAACATAAAACATGAATCATGTCATCCTTATATAGTTCAATTAAATTATTTTTCAATCTCTAAGTAGTTTGATGTAAATTGACATTGATAACCTTTATCAATTTGTCTTTGCATGGTGATGCATTTTCTTCAGTCTAACTGATTGAGAGACCTATAGATATACTTTTCATAAATACACAAGGAACAAATTTCTTATCAATCACTCATATTCCTCTATACAATTTACTTCATGTCTAATATCAGCTTATATAATCATCCTATTAAAAATAATATTGAACTGGATCAAAATATAAAATTCATCATATTGGAATCCATGGTGATTTTCATATTAAAGAATTAAGTTAATACTATAATATGAAAATTATTTATGATAATTTATCCATGTACTATTTTCATAGCAGGTCAATCCTATATAATATTTTTAAAATATTTATCTATGTTTTTGACTTAATATCTCATATTTATGATTAGTAAAATATAGTAATTAATCAAAATACATACTAGTCTTCATTCTCTTATTATCCTAATAATTATGATTGACTAAAAATAATTTAGAATAGAATTATTTACACCTAAGGGTTTTTACTATAAGTCACATACTTGATGATATTAGGTAGAATTAACTATTTATGAAATTTATCATTTAGCAATAACCAAAATATAAAATAGATATTTAATAAAAATTCAATAATGATTATTATTAAAAATATCCATTATAATAAAAAAAGTCTAGGGCATATTACTAATATTAGCCTAGGTGAAAAACTCCTTTGTAAGGTTGTAGTGAGCCATAAGCAGAAATGTAAAGAGTTTAATGCTAGCTTAGAAACATTAAGTTTGGGAGAAAACTTAAGGAACTTTTTATAAGTGCATTATATATAGTGAAATCTCACTTGGTAATTAGAGAGTGGACTTAGAGTTTGTTAACACTCCAATAACTATAAAATCTCTTATGTAAAATTTCTTTGTTCCTTCTAACACTTCTTAATTTCTTTTAAACATAACATTTTAACTATTCACTAATTCAATCTCTCATTCATGGTGCATAAGGCCAATAATATAAATCTAAGATTGAGATACTGAGAAATTGAATTTGAAATTATGGATAGATTAGATCCTTATCTTGTAGTTGTGCATGCAATAATACTTTCTCCTTTTAATAACATTATTTCGTTACCTTCTTATACAACAAAGTCAGGTATAGCTCCTTGTAATTGCTTCAGTGCAATTGCGAGAAAGATAATGTTTGAATTTTTTTATTTTATTTTAAGATATATAATTTGTTAAAAAATCAACAAAAAGTAAATAATCAAATGAAGAAATGAAGAAATTTTATAAATAAAGTAAAGAAATTTTGTAAATAAAGTGAAAAAATTCTATATTTGAATAATGAGCCAAATACATGATAGTATTATTATTGTTATCACCAAAAAATTATTCAAGAATTGCAAGGAGAAGGATATGTGGGGTGAAATCAAACTTTATAATTGGTCTAAGCATCTTATTTTTTGGCCTACTATTCGCAAAAAGGTAGAGCGATATGTTAGCCGTTGCCACACCCGTCAAGTTTTGAAAGGAACAACTACTAATGTTGGGTTTATACATGCCTTTGCCCATTCCCTCTCAACCATGGGTGGACATCATTATGGATTTTGTATTGGGGCTGCCAGATACACAATAAGATAGTGACTTCATCTACGTTGTCATTCATTGATTTTCAGAATTGGTTCATTTCATATCTTGGAAGAAAATAACAAATGTTGTTCATGTCGCCCAATTATATTTTTGTGATGTGTACCGCCTTTATGGATTGCCTACTTCTATTATTTCAAATTGGAATACTAAATTTCTTAACCATTTTCTGATGCAACCTGTGGACAATGATAAATACTTAGCTAAGCTTTAATACTATCTATCACCCTTAAACTGATGGCCAAACAAAGGTGGTTAACTATTCATTGGATAAATTTTGTCATTGTTTAGTTGGTGACCATGTGAGACTTGGAGTCAGAACTTATGTTAAGCAAAATTCACCTATGATCATATTGTCAATTGAAGTACAATTTTAATCCTTTTCAAGTGCTCTATTCTTGCATTCATGAGCATCTTTTGGATCTGCTTCCCCTTCCTAGTAGGACTAAAATACATGGAAAAACAACAAATTTTGTGGAGAGCTTACAGGGTCTTCACTATGCTGTGCAAGATAATTTGATCGAGTCTACTTCCAAATATAAGCAAACTACCGATGAAAAAAGAGCCATATGGACTTTGATGTGGGCAGTTATGTATGGGTTGGTCTCACTAAGTATCAATTTTCTGTTAGTGATTACAACAAGTTTTCTGCCAAAAAATTGGCCCACCAAAAATTATGAAAAAATTAATTCTAACGCGTATTGCCTTAAATTGACTAGTCATATTCGTACATCTGATATATTTAACATTAAGCGTCCTATTTCCTTCCGTGGTGACTCTTCTGATGGTAATAACTGTTCCAATTTGAGGGCGAGTTTTCTCTATCAAGGAAGATGAGCAAAAATTAGTTTTTGACGGTTATTAAAATAGTATAGAACTGGAAATTTTTAAAAGTAGAAGGCTGATCATTTTATTGATTGAAACATGCTTAAATCGATGAATTTGCAACAGAAAATGAAAAATAATAACAACTAATTAGCTAAACTTTAGCCACTAACGATAACAGCTAGAAAATAAAAAAAACTCTTAAAATCATGGACTTTAAATCTGACTACTTTGAACAATATCTTTGACATATTCAACAGCAATTTCAGCAGTTTCTAAGGCACAATCTTCGCACTCCTCCTTGCCTTTGAAGTTGTAAATTCCCATCTTTGTCTTTAGTTCGTCAAACTTGATTTTGGGCAACATTTTGGTGAATTCATCATCTATTTGATCTTGTGATTTACAATGAATCAATTTGACTTTACATTCTTGTTGAATTTCTCTAAGAAAGTAAAACTTGATCTTAAAATGTTTTGTCTTGCCATGAAACACTAGATTAGAGGAAATTGAAATGGCGGCCTGATTATCAACAAATATTTGTGTTGATTCTTATTGCTTCAAACACAAATCTTGAAGTATTTTTCTCAACCAGATGGCTTGATTTGCTGCAGCTATTGCAGCAATAAATTCAACTTTTGTTGTACTTTGAGCAATAATTTCTTACTTCTTTCAACATAACTGATCACACCTAAACCAAGGCTGAAACAAGAACCAGTTGTGCTCTTCATATCATCATCAGAACCTGCCTAATCACTGTCGAAAAAACTGATCGACTGAAACTGATCAGTTTTAACATATTTGATGCCATAATCAACAATTCCTTTAACATATCTGAGAATTCTCTTGGCAGAATGCATGTGTTCTTCACTTGCACAATGTAGGAACCTGGATAGAAGACTTACTGCTCACATTATATCAGGCCTAGAAGCTGTGAGATACATGAGACAACCAATCAAGCTTCTATAAAGATTCTCATCCACTTTGGCAGATCCATCATCTTTGCAAAACTTCACTTTTGTTTGCATAGGAGTTTCTATAGCCTTACAACTCTCCATATGAAATTTCTTCAAAATTTCCTTGGCATATTTTCTTTGACTGATGAAAATCTGATTCCTCTGTTGCCTTACTTCTAGACCCAAAAAATAGGTCAACAATCCCAAATCTGTCATCTCAAATTACTTAAACATTTCAAACTTGAACTCATCAATAAGCTTTTGATTGTTTCCTGTGACCAAAAGATCATCAACATAAATAGAAATAATGATAATGTTAATGCCTTCATTTTTTACATAAAGAGTTGCCTCACTTAAGCTTTTATTAAAGCCTAAGCTAATCAAGTGATCATCTATCTGACAGTACCAGGCTCTTGGAGCCTATTTAAGGCCATATAAAGCTTTCTTTAGTAGATAAACTTTGTCTTCTTGGCCCTGCATAATGAAACCATCAGGTTGCTCTACATATATTTCCTCTTTTAAGAAGCCATTTAAAAAAACAGATTTTACATCTAACTGGAATACTTTCCAGCCCTGTTGCACTGCTACAGCAAGAAGTAATCTGATAGTATCAAGTCTGGCCATTGGAGCAAAAGTCTCTGAAAAATCTATACCAAAAATATGTGCATATCCTTTCATAACAAGCCTGACCTTATACTTGTTCGCTGACCCATCAGCATTGAATTTTGTTCTGAAAACCCATTTAGCTCCAATGACTTTTCTATCTGAAGGCCTTTGTACAAGTTGCCATGTGTGATTCTTCTCAATCATGTTCAACTCTTCTTCCATGGTTGAAAGCCATTTTTTTTTTATCTTGCATTGCTTCTTAAACTCCAGCTGGTTTTATTACAGCTACATTGCATTTGGTATATATGTCTGCAAGTGATCTGGTTCCTCTAACAAGTTGGTCATCAACATCATCTTCGTTGGGCTATAAATTGACATGAGCTTTTGCTTTTCATTTTTTGAATTCCAATCCCATCCTACATCCTCCGTGAACACTACATTTCTGCTGATTAGAATCTTTCCAGATTGAGGCTGAAAAATTCTATAGGCTTTGGAGAAAGTGTTATAGCCTATAAAAATGTCAGGTTCAGCCTTCTTATCAAGTTTGTCCCTCTTGATCTGTGACATGTGAGTAAAACACAAACAACCAAATATTTTCAAATTTTTCATATTAGGTTTGAACCCATATCATGCCTCAAAAGGAGTCTTCCCATTTACAGCTTTTGTAAGAAGTCTATTTAATAAGAACATGGTTGTTTTTGTTGCTTC